>JAODFZ020020814.1:0-10775 GCA_027574845.2 Deinopsis erosa
CATATAATAGGCACTAGAAAACCTGAAAATGGTTTTTGATTATCGAGATATATGAAATGATTTATTGAAAGCAGAAGAGAAAATCAAATGATTATTTTCAATCTAGTAACCATTTATAAATATAAAAATATTTTCTAAAATAATATAGTAGTATAAATTATGCATATCCCTCAGTCTACGCGGATTCATATTAACGCGGTTGAAAACGGTTTAGAAAAATGTATTCAACGAACTTTGAGTCTTCATGACGTACATATGCTCAATTAGCACGAATTTTTACGTGCTGTTTTCATGCAACTAATTAAACGCGTAAATGAAGGGAGTACAGTACACACTAACATGTGCTGTTATTGATTATAATTTCTATTAAAAATCAATTTGTATTTCACTATTACGATTACACTGTGTTAGGTAATTCTGTTTCAGCTAAGATAGAAAAAATAGCATATGGAGATTAAATTAGTTTAATACATGGTAGTGGTGACGCATTAGTTACGTTGCTTCGTTAATTAGTTGATTAATTAAATGATTAATCAATTGATTGGTCTACCGGGTTGCTGTAATTAGTTTTAATTGAAATCCCGAGTCGTTAACATTCGGCCGATCCTGATAAGCTTTTTCTACATATAGAAGAAATGGTGTTTTCTATAAATTATTTACATGTGCATTTAAATGTATTATTACATATTTGTAAATAATGAATAATTGATAAATTTTATTCATATAGTATTGATGCATTATTACATTTTATAAGCGCTATTAAGTAATTTTCATCGTGCGCGCGAGCAAATAAAATAAATGTTGGAATTTTATTATTTTATTAATATATGTGACGTCGACGGCGTGTTTGTAATTATTATTTATAACTATTACATAATGCCTTTGTTATTATTTCATATTAATAAATATAGGCAGGGCATTTCATCTTGTATGTCTGTTTAATTCATTATAATATTTAATTAAATTTTAATGAAAATTTATATATATACAGAATATAATGAAATTATTATTGATAGTAATTTCCACTTGATTTTAATCTTAGTCATCTTGCATTTATAAATCAATACAATCCACTTTAATAAATATTCTATTAGCGTTCGAGTTTTTAATTACAAGCTTATTAATTTAAAATATTTCTTGCTATCGAAACAACAACAGTAAAAAATATTGTTATTAATTTGTGAACATATTTATTTCACACCTGCGCCAATAATAACATTCGGTTATTAAAATTGGTGCTCTAAACATGTGTCACCAATTAATTTTTCTACATAGTTTTTATATAGTTTTGTCATGTTGCTGTTACAAATTGTTATAAATTTACAAGAATGGTGTGAACTGCAAAATATTTACATAAATAATTTGCTTTCATTTAGCAATATGTTATTAAAATATTGATATTTCACACCGTGGAACTTTTTTTTTTATTTAAATATAATTTGACTAAATGATACCTTCAGGATAAAATAAACATTTCTGCAACCTACTTTAAATTGTCATTTTCTCAATTTCTTATGCAACAACTCATTATAACATCAATACAAATACAAAAAGAAACAAAAACGTTTCTGTACTGCGCAATTGTATTTTAATAACTAATTTTCAATTAGATCTGAGTTGGTGCATATAAAATTTTGCAATACATTAATCATAGGAAATTCTATTTACATTAATCACATATCATTTTACGACTTTTAAATGAGACATTTGAGAACTATAATAGAAATTTTTACTAATAATAGAAAATTGTTTTTATAATTTATGCAAATTTTTAGTACTTTTGCATTTTATACCTATGTAATTTGATATTTGTTGTAAGCAATAATTTGATTCGTCGATTAAAGGAAAATCTTAACGTATTGAATATGAAATACAGTAGAACCTCGATTATCCGTACTAGTCGGGGATAAAGGGAGTCCGGATAACGAAAAATTTGGATAATCGAAATATGTGGGGAGAAATAGGAAAAAAAATTACGTATATTAAACACAAATTATATATAATTTCCAGCATTTTTAAGCAATCCGAATAATCGAAAATTCGGATAATCGAAAATTCGTATAATCGAGGTCCGGATAATCGAGGTTCTACTGTACATACCAAGCCGCTTAATCGGTCCATCTCCGGACCAGCACATTTTGCCCCAATAATTTACATAGTGTTTTTCTTAAACTTCATAAATTAAATAAAAATTACATATTTACGTACGTAAAATGTACTATGACTTATGACGTTATAACCTAGTGACGTTGTAAACAAAGTTACATATTTAAGTCATTTATTTAACGACGTTAATTAAAATATACATAAAAATACAATAATTTTATTTGAATTAACTCAATAAACATTAACGGAGTTTTGCAACAAAGTAACAAATTGCATTTTTCAATTTTATTAATATGTAGTAAAATTATTAGAAATTTTATAATTATGAATAAGTAAAGTATCCCGCATTTAGTTTGTACCAAATATACGTTTACTAACCCCAATAAACAAGTGAATCTATGAAGGGGCATTGATTGTATTTTATTCGATTTGATACTATTATATTCCCAATAGCATTTTCTCTGATCTAGGAAAACTTTATGCCAGGCGCGTTCACTTCTAAAGCGCTCTAAGAGTTTCAGAAAGAGGATAATCGATTCAATAGTATCATAAACGAATTCTAGTAAAATCAGTGACAAGTGTTTGCCTTATTGACACAGCCGTCGTAGCAGCAAAACGCTTTACCATCTGGAACGCGCGCGCGATACATGAATTAATGATCTACAAACTGGCGGCCATGTATATAAACTAGTAGAATGCATACAATACATACTCAGAGGTATTGTACGGTGGAGAATGCATGTGCAATGGGACCACCCCGATGCAAGTCAATCGATGGGATACAATAGTTGGTTTGCTTCAATGAATAATTAAAGTTTAGGTTGATAATTACACTGTTTTAGTTGTTGTATCCTCCTTAAAGCACTTACTTACCATTTCAAGATTTATTTCTCTTACCTAGTAAGTTGCATGATTATTATCATTATAATCATCTTGATTTTCTACTAAATTAGACATTACGTGGATTGTGTTTGTTTGGCTTGTTAAAAGAAACATCTTATTGCCGCGCTAATCTCGTGTATGTGATTGTGTTGTTGTGTTTTTTTTATTATGCAATGTAGAGCTCACGCGACTTTTCCTTGGCATTCATATCATCACTTTCCGATCAGCTGTTGAGTGAAAATATCGTGGGTGTACGACCTTGCCTCATATAACCTCACGCCCACTTTGACAAAACGTTTTCGTCTGGCTGAATCGCTTCCTCTTCTACTCGCTTCGTTCCGTGTTCATTGATAATGGAAATTCAGCTCTTGCTTTACAACTTTTACTACGGAATTCAAACGATCCTCTCGCGCTCGGAATTCACTTTCATTTTACTCTCTTACAACATAACACATTTTTATGTACTTGAAACGTGCACGCTTCTTTTTTTATTCTCTTGATTTTTCCTATCTGCTGCCAACAAGTTGATAATCTTTTTTTGTACACATTCAATCGCACACACATTGTCATTCAAATCGTAAATGCTCGCGTGATGGTTTAATTATCTGACAAACTATGTAATTGCACATGTACTTACTATATTAGAAGTCATATCATTCTGTCATTTTCACGATAAAATGAACATGCACTGCATTCAAAATAACAACAACATTGCATATACATAGTACAATGTCTGTAAGTAGAAAACGAATTAACAATTCCATTTAATTAAAGCAGCAACCACCCTTCCATTTATTGGAATATCAAAAATTTGATGCATTCACTAAATAATTAAGGAATGTATAATTCTCGTGATCACTTTCAAATCATTTCCTCTTTTTTAATCTCCCCTAGGCGAAATTTCCATTCACAATACATCGATGCCAATTTCATTCACTTAATCATTTATGTTTGAGCTTGATGGAAGCATTTGTATGTTTAAATTTAGTTATAGAGGACATTCGATTGGGGTTGATTTGCTTGCATTTAAGGTATATTGCTCGTGTCTAAATGATAAGATCTATAATATAGAGTAAAACATTTCTAGTAAAATTTAATGAACACTTGGTATAAAACAGTTTTGATAACAATATGTGCTATAGCACGTAAATTTAATAATGCAATTATTTTAGAATGTCTAGGATAATATACACATAAATCAGTTATTATTAATGTTAAGAACCGAGTTTAACAGGTTCTACAATGTAACTAAACAGAAACAAACATTGTCGTAGTAGAGCAAGACACTCGACTGCCAAGAATAAACAACCCTCGTACTGTTAATATCAGTAATAACTTGAACTAATATCTGGCGAGGGCAAACGACGCCGTCTTCCTAAATTACTGTAATTCAACTAAAAGTAAGAGAGAGAAAGTATGACGCCATTGCATAAAATTCATCAGCATGGCTTCTCGGATCTGACTTATTAAGATCCTGGCCAACCCTTAGCTCTGACGTCGTGGATTTAGGGGTGCGAAAATTTGCAACTTCCGTTAGCGTGCAGTCATGTCTCGGTCAAGGATCTTTTCTCTTTGCCGAGAATGAAAAATCTTTATTTACTTGTTACCACCCGAACTGAGTTTTCTTTTGGGATTGAAAAAGATTAAAGTAACAGCCGAGTAACGATTGTCTCTTTAATATCCGGAGCAAATCTTGTAATTCCGGCGCTGAATACTGGTTATTCGCCGTGAAACAACCACATTAAGGCAATTTGACAATAAATTAATCGAATTACGTGC
This sequence comes from Deinopsis erosa, assembly GCA_027574845.2. Lineage (NCBI taxonomy): Eukaryota > Metazoa > Arthropoda > Insecta > Coleoptera > Staphylinidae > Deinopsis > Deinopsis erosa. Next base: position 4,768 of record JAODFZ020020814.1, read on the forward strand.
ATTAAACACAGGGCGCAGAGGGATGAGTAGAAAAAAACTCGCCGCTATGCACAACAGGATATGGATGCATTTCCGCTCTCAAAGGGGTTAGTAATTATGGCCTTTAATGTGATTACTTCGTTTTAGAACGAAGTCCATTAGGCTCTTGTACTCCAATCATTTCATATCGCTTATGTTAGGATTTCAGCCATCTTTCCACCCTACATTTTTTGCATTTCAATACTTAAAGCAATCATATATTGAATTAGTCATTCCATACATTACATTTTTCTCTCAAATGGGGAAAAAGTTTAAATAAATTGCTATAGTTTTAAACCTTCTCGTTTTAAAGAGGGAGTTATTGGAGAAATTACTCTTTGCAATATTTCATTTGTTAATTGTATTAGAGCACAAATGCCATATATATGTGAGTTCCAATCAGCTAATTGCTGATAATTGTACTTTACTGTGCTTCCGTGCACAGAACTTGATTAAATATAAAATTTCACTTATTGTTTGCATTTCATGTGTATTTTACGCACCCAGAAACATTTTTTTTTTCTTCATCATGTATTTGTTTAGAATAAACTAAATACAATATTGCCACTCTCATATGCAATCTATTGTAATTCTCGACAAACTAATTGGCATCTTGTTAGTATTGTTATTTATAAAGAATAGATTATTTCATTCCACTCACGATGCACATAGATACTTACACACACACACACAAACACACGCACATGCACATATTCATAGAAAAACACAATATTTATTGTAACGAAAATCTATTTAAATCAATGCGCCTCTATGAATTCAAATTCGGATTGAATTTCGAATAAGGAATGCCTCGGAGTAATGTGGTGGAAAGGGTTAACCATGTAGAGTAGCTAAAGGTCAGGGATTTTGTAGATACAATTGCAAGCGCAAATGTCCTACATTTCCAAAAACCAATTTCATAATAATAAATTTGTTTAAATTAATTTAATAGGTTGCGTGTTGTTATTTATATACTTATACAGTATACAAGTTTTTGTTTTGTTACACCTACAATCCATCAACAAACATGAGTTACTAAAATTTAATGCAAAATCAGCTAAACATCATTTAAATTAACATTTGTTAAAGCTTGACATTCATGCAAATTATTAACTAACGTATTTTTATGACTCTATCATAAATTATTTTAACTTATATTACACAGTTGATTTTATATATATATTTTAATTTCTTTCCTTGATTTTATCAAAATAATAATTAAAATTTTAATTAATTTGATTTTAATATTTCCGTAGAAGAGTAAATATTATTTTAACATTTACGCATATAATATAGAATTTTAAACCAATAGTAGAAACTCTTCATATACAGGGAGTATATGAAAAATATCAATAAACTTTTTGAATTCACTGTAATTGATTAAAATATTGATTTTTACTTCAATGTATGGAGCGGCAGTGGAGTGTACAGCTTGTTGGTTCATGAATTCATCAACTCTATTGAATATTCCTGGAAGGGAAGCACATGTAAATAAAGGTCCACGGCTATAATTTAGAAATTTTTCAAAGTCCCAAAGTTACTAACTTTGAAATTTTACAGAGATTATTAAATAAAGTTCAGGTAGTTTTGCAATATTTGGAAAAATTTATGATTTTTAAACATTTTGAAAATTTTGGGTCATGGGCGCTTACTCACATGTCCAAAAATATGCAATAAAGTCCATAAATTCATCAAGCAACAATGAAATCAATGCAATAATTGTAAATAGTCAATTTAGTCAAAATAGTTATTTTGAGCAATTATTATGTACCTATTCGAATAAATTGCTTTAATGTCAAAAAGGCACATTTTCGGATATCGGTAGATTACAAAAAATGTCCTCTATAGCCCTGCCAAGTTTGTCGTTTTGTTTCGCATCCACGCTGTATATATTTCATAATTTATAATTACTTACAATAATTATAAATCGACAATTTAACCATATGCGTTTTTTTTATGATAACAACCAATGATATACATTCATGTGGGTATTTATATATAAAAACCTTACCCATATTTATAAGACGTGTATTATTAATTACATATATGTAATTAAAACAAAACAAAAAAAATATTCGTTCACTTGTAAATGCAATTCATATAAAATGATTTGCACTTGAAAGGGCTTTCCTATATGTTGAAAGCGCGCTGCTTGCACAATCAGTATATGAAATTATTATCTTGATTTTAACACGTGCATTTAATTATTGACATATGGAAATTTTGATACGAACGAAATGAGTAGAAAAGGGGACGAAAACGTGAATAAAAAAAATATTGTAAGGCAAACAACAGTGTTGCATTTGCGATCAAATAAGCGAAATTTATATCTTTTTACGATACATTGTAATAATAGCGACAGTTTTTACTACCAGCAGGATATAAAAGTTGTTTAATTAAATTTCGTTTTAATGCTGCATCGCTTATATACATTATATAATATATTTTTTTTATTAGTTTAATGTCCAAAAATATAGAATAATTTTATATATTTTTGAAAATATATTAAGAAAATGAAAATTTATTGTTTATAGATGCATATATATATATAAAACTCATTAGGCAAAATCAAGTAAAATTAATAAACAAGCCATTAATAAATACATTAAGCAGCGGGAATTACTTTTCGACGCCAGCTTAAATAAACACGAGATGCGAAACTTGTAAGCGTGCTTTTCAAAATAACTTCTCTAAATACTCTAAAACTTATATTATTTATTATTATACGATATTATTAATAATTTCTGTTTTTACAAAATTAATTACTATAATACTATTCGTTCTGTATAAAACGTAATAAAATTTTCGTCTTTCATTCCTGCTTCCTCTAAATTGATTTTAAAACTTTTTCTGTCTACATTACAGCGCGTTAAAAGTGTTTATATAAAATCCTTCTTTTATATTGTAAAATATCTGAAAATTTTCTTTTAAAAAAAAAATCTTAATCTGTATTAAATTCTAAACAAAAAAGTTTTTAAATAGCTTTCTGCTATCTTTTTTTAGGGGTGAATAGCGATTATATGAAATGAAATTTCTTTTATGTTTTTTAATATACAAAAATAACTTACCTATATATATATACAATAGTAATCGCTGAAATGGGATATTTTTGTGGATATTAAGATAATAAAGGTTATATTTTGCATGATATACCATACAATTTGCTTAATTATATTTAGCCTAAAATCACGATTTCTATCATAAATAAAAATAGGTGTTATTTAACTAATTACATAATAAAAAATGTTTGCAATAAATTATTTTATAAATAAATTATATAAACAATTTATTCATTTCTGATTATTTACTTTTAATAATGCGCTTTATTAAAATTTAAATTTTTTCTAATTTATTTCTGACGTAATATATAAATATTTTTAGATATTGTTTAGAAAAGATTGCGCATTACAAGATTGAGTTATATAAATTCTTTGAATATATTAATACATTATTGCTTAGTTTATATTTATTTAAAATGATTAAAGCTGATTTTTTTTTACTCTAAACTTTTTGAAAGTGACAAAGTAAACTAAACTTTTTCATTTTGTAAAGGAAACTTCTAAAATACATAATCATAATAAAAAAGCCACATTGAAAATTACGTTTTAAATACTCGTCTGTGAGTAAAATATAGAACGTAGATTTAATTTTAATTAAAAGAAAATAACGAAGTAGTTAATATTAACATAAAAAATGGCTTTGATTATACAAGTTATTATAAAAATAAATTTTTAAAACAAATTATTTAAGTATTAAATTATACGGTACGACGATCATTAAAATAAAGTTTTAATAGACAATTACGTTGGGTATATACATAATGCAGACAAACACCTACATACATAGTTTTGTATACATTATCTGTTTAAATATCAATTTAAATATGTAATATTAGTGTCCTTGGCACGTTTATTTTCTTAAATTAAAACTATTATTATTTCCTGTCTTAATATTTTCATTTTTACTGTAAATAGTGTACACTCAGTCAGTTCGTAATAAGCATTAACCTGAAGCTAAAAATAAAACAATTTTATATTCGAACAAATACTTATTTATAATATAAACACTTACAATTAGTTTTATAGTTGACAACTTGAAATTTAGAAAGTTTCATTTTTAATTTATACATTATTAGGTGCTTAAAAATATGATTATTTTTTTCCTTTATTTTTTTATCTGTTCGAATGTATTTTAAACAAATCATTTACATTAAAAATATATTTAAATTTTGTTTATTTATCTATCTGGAAATTATTAAACAAAATTTATTTTAAAAATATTTATATTTTGTTTTACGGACATTTAAAATTGCATAACAATAATTTTAAACATTTTATATGTAAAATTTTTGTTTTATTCTTTGCTGTTTTGTAAATTTATTTACATTTCAAACAGTTGAAAAATATTATTTAATCAAAAGGTGATAATTTTTTAACACATTAGTAGAGGTGTAGAAAGTTTTGTTCTTAATTAACATTATTAAATCCTTAAAATGTGTGTCTTTACATTTTTTTTTCTAAACAAATCTTTTACATAAAAAATATATTTCATTTATTTGCCTATCTAGAAAATTTATTTAAAACTATTTATATTTTGTTTTATGGACATTTAATATTCCATAATACATAATAATGTTTTATTAAAAATAATTATTATTTAAAATTGTTTAAAATTGAAATAATAATAATATTGTTTTATCGCAATTCGCATCGTCATGATTTTTATAGAATTATTATAATATTTAATATCATTATTTGGGTATAGAAATTTTAAAATTATACATTATTAGTTGCTTAAAAATGTAATATTTTTTTATCTTTTCAGTTGTATTTTAAACAAATTATTTACATGATATTTGTATATAAATTGTATTTACCTATTTATCTATCTATCTAGAATTTATTAAACAAAATTTATTTTAATAATATTTACACATATTTTGTTTTACGGACATTTAAAATTGCTCAACAATAATTTTTATTCTATCAAATCAATTATTATTTTAAACAATTTATATGTGAATTGTTATAAAATCTTTACTGTATTGAAAAATTATTTACATTTCAAAGAGTTGAATAATATTATTTAATCGGAAGGTGATAAATTTTTATAAAATTACTTTAACATTATTAGGTGTATCGATAATTTGTGAATAATAATATTGATTAATATTTATCTATAGTTACTTTTTTTTGTATGAAGCTATTGTATATAATATATTGCTATATAGAATATTATTAAATTTTCAGTAGCACTTAAAATATTACAAGCGCTCTGGAAATATTTTCTATATAAAATATGTTATAAATAACACTCTAGCCTTCATTCTCAATTTACGCTTTAATTAGGCCCGCGTTAATGTCATTTGATAAAATAACGATGGCGTCACAAAGTATATTGTATGAATATATATTATATTTTATATTAAATGCAATAAATTAACTTATCTGGCTGGTGTATTGTGAGCTGCATGTGTATAATAATAATAAATGCATAATTAATTATTTGGATATGTATTTATTTAATATTATAATATGGAAATGATGGATGTATTTGTCAAGAACATGGTAATTAAATTCTCTACATAATGTATAGTAGTATTGTCTTTCAGTTAGAGTATTATTCAGTTTATATCAAATTCCTGTGACACATCAATAACGTCCATTGTACTAATTACAATTGGCTGATTTAGTTGCAAACTGAACCAGCTATTGACCCATCCTTTAATTTCTATCATTACATTTAATGGCATTAAGTTGGCGTTATAGGAAAAATGTATAAATCCAAATTGATTTGTATAAATTATATCGATATGACAAGAATTGTCCATTGACCATTATTCATATACCAAAATTGGCATAGTTTGTTGTGCTCAATAAATACAATTATACCATTGACAAGACGAAAGATTCATAGGCAAATTGGGCTCATTTATTATGGAGGTAAAGACATACAAATTATCATCCATTTCTATGACTCATGAGATTTAC
>JAODFZ020020821.1:0-20357 GCA_027574845.2 Deinopsis erosa
ATGACAACTGTCAGTGGGAGGATTGACGTTTTTAAAAGGATAGTATCGCGTTCGGCTGCGCACGCCTCCAAAATTGGGTTCTGCGCAACTGCATTCTCATTTTTCCAGTACTCTAATAAAAAGCACGAAAATAAAACAACCTTGTTTAACGCTGTTTCGTATAACGCTCTACTTTGATGGAACGTATCCCCCGCGTTAAGCGGGGTATTACTGTATTATTATTCTAACTTTGTAAGACAGATTTTTATTAATTTAATAAATAAATACATTTTATTAAATTAAATTAACGCGTATTTTATATGAAAATTGTTTAAATGGTAAAAATAGTCAAAATCTCAACAAAAAAATTGTTAGTGTCAAAAATGTTTTTTTTTTAATTTTTAATTACAATCATGAAGGCAATGCATGTCATTTTCTCATAATTAACGTTAAATTTTTTTTTATTAAATAATTCCTAAAAAAAACCCATAAAATTTAGTAAGAATTGCAAAAGTAAAAATTAATTGATAAATTTTTTTCTTGGAATTTAGCCCCCAATTTGGGGCCCCCAAATCATATTCCAAACAGGGTCCCAATTTTAGTTAATCAGACACTGAATCAAGAAGCTATTAAAACGAGCAATCTAGCAACCTATGTTTTTTATTATCAACAACTTAACCTCAAAGTCTACTAATTAGCTGCGAACTGTTTTATAATCAACAAGGTAATAAATGTTATAATTTGAAAATTAATGTTAAATTATATTTATAACTTGCAAATAATATTATTGAGGTTGTAAGTAGGATTTTTATGAATTTATTACCTAATTAAGAAATTTTATTAAATTAAATTAAATGTTTGTTAATAAAAATGTGTAATTTGTATGAAAATTGTTTAAATGATAAAAAACCTCAAAATCTAGATACAATTCGCAATATCAAAAATTTTCTTTTTAATTGTATAATTACACAATCAAGAACGCAATACATGTCATTTTCTGATAATTAACGTCATATTATATTTATAACTTGAAAATACAATTATAATATGTATTATAAATTTCTAAGACATATTTTATTAAATAACAACTGTCTTATTGATAAAAAACCACAAAGTTACGTAACAATTGTGAAAGACAAAAAAATTAATTTTAAATTTTTTTATAGGTATACATATAATTTATTAATAATAATAATATGTAATAAATATGTAATTTAATTTAATGTAATAAGTATTTAATTTTGATAATATGTAATAATAATTGTTTGTTAAGAAAATATGTTTGAAGATAAAACGTATGTAATTTTATATAAAATTATTTCCAATAAAAAATTTCTCTTTTATAACATACCACACATCATTATATTACACAATACAATGTTTCCATATATAAATTTTATATTATATAAAATATTTCGCTCTATAAATATCAAATACTAAATAGTACACCCGATATGCAACCCATTTAACATTTTCTACCTGAGCCGTTTTTAAAATGACTGTACTTTTACCTGCTGCAACCCTCCTGCTAACAAACTAATAAATTGTACACCCCTATGGAGTTAGCAGTGCATGCATAGGTTGTAGTAAAGAAATGAACCGCATGTGAAAGTGCACACCCTAGCGGCGAATAGAATAGATAAAGAAATAGATCATTTTTATGCATGGAAAAAACGTGTAGGAAAAGTTGCATATATATCGATCACACAAAAATCGATAATTTTATTTATCACTTTTATCATCTCGCTCAATGCAATTTATGAATCTTATCAACTAACTACGTTCAATTTATAGCCGAAATATGACCAATATAGAAATTAGAAAACCCTCATCCCAACTAAAAACCGATGATAATAAAATTGATTTTTACTTTCATTACATTTTTATAGATTTTTGTCTATGGTAATAAATTTAAAGGAATAACATTGAAAAATAATGTTTTTATCAAATGTTAAAGTGCCATTACTCACCATTTACTGCTGCTTCATAGATATACACACAACAATCCATAAAATAAACCAATAAAATCAATCAATAAAACGTGAAGGAAAAACACTTATTAATATACGAGTTAATTACATGCAATGTAACTTGATGAATATGATGAGCAAAGCTCACACTTGCACTGTCACTAAACTAACAAGGAAAGAATAACAATTGAAAGAAGATCAAGTGCGCATAGGTTAGTTCGATGAACAATCGAACGAGCGCGCGCTTTCGCGCGTTATTCAAATTACGAAAGAAAAGAGATTTGTTAAATTGTTTTTTTTTAGTTTAATACACACTGAAAGGAGCGTTCTGTACAGGAACACAACAAATACAGTTAATTTCTTTTGTCGTAGTACTACAGCCATTTTGCTCAAAATAATAAATAAAAAATATTCGATTAATAATAATAATAATAATAATAAATAACATTGTGGTTTGTTTTTCTTTTTTAAATTTTATACTTATTATTTCTATTTAATAACATTCAATAGTTACAAATACATTGAAAATGAAGTTCGGATATATTGCATTCTAAATGCAAATATATGAGAAACTTGCACCAAATTTGAGGCGTTCATTAAACCCTGGTCCTCGTTATAATAATAAATATTGCATTAATAAAATGTGTAATTCATCATCATCATAGAAATTGATCATTTCATTTATTATTCTTGGATTAATATATAATATAGAATAGATATGCTAGCATCATTGTTGAGAAAATCTAAACCATTTTTTTTACCAAATTTTTCTTATTCATGTATCGGACCCTGAACAATATATTTATTAATTCACTAAAATCGCGCGACAAATATCTATCAGAGTGTACGTGAACGCAAGTCGGATAAAAATTTGTCATTTAATTTCTAAATTGGATCATTCTAAATCAGAGTCTCATTTTAACACCAACATTGAATTATTTTTTTTGCATGAAATCTTATCATATAAAGTTGAAAACATGAATCTATGCATAAACTAAACATTCATTTTTATCATTCTTCTTAGTAGAATGAATTAGAGAAAGAAGAAGATGAAAAATATTTTTGTTTTTTGTACAGAGGTCTTCTAAATATTTAAGGGGGGTGGGGTGGATTTATGTAGGAATAAATACTGTTATTTACAGTCAGGCGTTTTACTGGCCATTTGATATGATCCGGGAATGTACAGTGAGGTCCTATTACGTCGTGTCAGATTATTCCTTCATTCAGTCTATATGTGAAGCAAAGGAACAATCCATCAGCAACGGCAAGTAGTTTAGGGCCCCTCAGTCTCAACACAACAACTTAACCACTAACTAAGTATACAAATATACATGTATAAAATCAATAATTATTACGTTTCAAATAAAAAAAGAAGAAAACATTGCTTTGGTATCAGTTACAACGAATAATAGTAATAATAATAATATTAGATAATAGTAATCAATAACTAAGGGATGATTTCTTTTTATGTACAATTTTTCCTAGAAATTGATTCAAATATTTAAAGTTAGTTTCATCGTGTTTGTGTGTATGTATGTGTTAGCGAGCATGAATGAAACTTTAAATATTGGAATAAGATGTATAAAAAAAGAGAGTTTAAGTAAAACCATCCCGGAACTAAATCCGTATATTTGAAATGTTCATAAACCACTTTTGATAAAACACATTTCGCTAATGTCTATCTATCCAGATATATATTTATAGTGTGTGTATGAGTGTGTTTGCGACTAGTATGTAAGACTTGGTGGGGGTGGTGGTAAACGCATTCCACCCCATGGGAAGAGTCATGTCGCCTCCTTGGAGGCAATACTAGTAGATGAATCTTCGTCGCCTGATAGCATCGGCATTGTTGAAAGTAGATGCCCTTTTCCCTGATTCACGACACACTTTCGCATGTGCTTCTCAAGGGTTGAGGGTACGGAAAATGGCATCTCACAGAACCTACACCTATACACATCTTTACCAATACGTCCGTGCGTTTTCATATGTCGCGTCAATTTCGAACTTTGCGCGCACGCATACGAGCACAATTCACATTTATATGGTTTTTCGCCGGTATGCGATCTTCTATGTACGGTTAGATTCGAACAATTTTTGAAAACTTTACCGCAATATTCGCATGTATCGTTGCGACGCGATTCCTTCTTCAATAGCGGTCCGGGCAAGAGAGCACTAGGTCCCGGCAAACCTTTACCGTCTCTAGACAAACCAGGCAGCCACCAATCACCACGTTCCAAATCTAATTTCAAACGTTTTGTTGCCTCGTAGGTATCATTGAAGGGTGGAAATAATGGTAACGGTTGTGGAGGAGGTCCAGGTAACAATCCTTTCGTAAATTCTTCACGTATTTTTATTTGACTTGCAAGTGTACTGTTATTATTATCACGATCTTTATTTGACATTTGCAGTTTTAATGCGGTACCGGATTCTTGCAGCGCCTGTTTGTACGCTTCGTTGTATTGTGCGATATTGCTCAGTCCAAATTTGTCCATTAATTCACCAACAAGACTCGCCGATTGTGAGTTTTTCGTTTGGTGATGATGATTCTGACTAGGAACACTTAAATCTTCGGCCTCTTCCTCCTCCGCCTCAATCTCCTCATCCTCATCCTCCTCCTCCTCCAATTCATCTTCATCCTCACTCTCCTCCCCATCGATTGTTTCCACTGAACCGGCATTGCTGGTACGATCCTCCGGAGTACGATGAATTTTCATATGACGTTTAAGTTTAGAGCTTTGCGCGCAAGCATGATCACATACAGTGCATTTGTAGGGTAATTCACCTGTATGTGTTCTTCGATGCACTTCCAAATTACTTTGATATCGGAATTTCTTTCCGCAATAATCACACGCGTGAACCGCATCACTGGAGGCGGCTGTGCGCGGTGAAAGAGGTTTGCCATCGGGCGTTGTTGTTGTTGAGCGCGGTGTCGTTGTGAGCGCTTGAGGTGCATCTTCCAATTTCGTTTGTGGCGAAACGCTTTCTGGCCTACTTTCACCACTATTGCTACTATTATTATTGTTATGGTTGTTATTATTGTTATTGTTGCTAATGTTACTTGTGTTGTTGCTTGTACTGATTGGAAGTGAAGGCGAGGGACTTGCAAATGGCGGTGAGTGCTTCCGGGGAGACGGTGAATTCGCCTGAGCCGCCCCGGGACTGGTTGTACCAGCGAGTTGCCTCAACCGCTGCGAGTAAAAATCCAGTTGCGGTTCCAGAGATAATTGTTGATTACTAATTGGTGTATTGCGTTCCCTTGACGCGGATAAATTTGGAACCGATGGTTGTCGTTCAGCAGGTGATGTGAAATTTGCATGTGGCGGTGGAACGCCACCGCTTGCTGCAACCGCTGCCGCCGCCGCAGCTAAATTCAAGCCGTGATGACGGAATTGTTCGCTGACAAGTTGTTCCATGCGAAAATGATGTTCGGGTCGTGAGAATAGCGGCGCTGGAGGAACAGGACCGTGATTTAATGGCGGCAATGGCAATCGCAATAAACCGCCAACGCTGAACGGATTGTGTAAATCGGGCGGCGGTAGTAGATGATGTCTCATACTTGGTGGTGGTGGAGGTGCACTGCCCGATGAACAGCCTGAAGATGTACTGCTGGTGCTGCTCGAACTGTTATTGTTATTACTACCCTTGCTACTTGATGGGGAACTTTCCACGTAAATCTTGACGCCATGCGAATGCTGAACGTGCTGCACAAGACGCCATGCGGAGTGTAAACGCGCCTTGCATGTTGAGCACACATAGGTGCTTGGTTCTGAAACAAAATATTAAGATTAGAATATTGTAGTGTAGGGATGGTTATAAAGTATGGCAATTTTTGTGGTCATATCACAGCGGTGGCGGCGATCACATGTGGCCGCACTATTACACCCTCCCCCTCCGCACTCCTCCTACACAGAAACGACGAAATAATAATAAAGTGAAAAATCGAGAATGAAAAATTGTTCGGACATTTATGTGCGCGAAGGGTGTGCCATATACGTGAGCCGAGTAACAATTCTTACTGATGATGACAACAATGGCTAGGAAGCATGGATAACTGAACACTACCGTCGAGGTCAAACCTAAGATCTGTTTTATAATGACACGGGCTTTCCACTTTAAATCGGTTCTTTCTGATTGCTATTGTTCTCCACACGGTAATTTTGCAGAATCGATTCGACTTATAAATGGTGTCCCGTTTTAGCCGGACGAACTGGGAAACGGATATGGTTGCTCACTTCCTGTTTTAGGCGCACCGTTTTCAGCCAAACTTGCACAAGCAAAAAAAAAACGGGAATAAAAAGCTATAATAAAATATGCAATAAAATCCACGATGTTTTATAAAAATTCAGCCTTGATACAGATTCTAATTTGCTGCTTTTTTTTTCTATAATATTTCTTACTCACACACCTTCAACCTTATGCAAATAAGTTATTGTGTGTGTGTGTGTGTGTGCGTGATTATAGCACGCGCCTTTTCATTTGCTTTTTAGTGATGAGCCCGCATCTCATTATTTATGTCAGCTATCTTATTACCCAGCTTAATTATACATACATTTAACATATGTAAAGCGCAAATAATTTTATTATGACTATGCGTCGCTGATTTCATACAACAAACAGCAATTACGCATTTACACAACAAAAAAAAAAAAAAACGTTTTCGCATTTTAAAACAAGCGATGGAGAAAAATCTACTACTCTGTTATCATTGTAACAAGGTACGATTGAAATTGAGATAGAGAATGTAATAAATATTGTAAGGTAACTTCTATTTTTACAAGATTATCTTTTAGATCGGCTCTTTGAACTGGAGATTAGCTCAGAAAAGTGATCTTTTTCTTTGGACATGCCTGTCACATACATATATGTGCTAAAGTTCAATTGCGTCCAACAAAAAAAACAGTACTAGAAAAAAAAATAAACAGATTTCACTCAAAATGGCAATTAATTAATTGCGCTTTTTATCTCGATTAATTGATAATAAATTAGATTTTTATTAAATTGCTTGTTGTTGAGTTAACGAAATGTGTGTAAACGCACAGTTACCGTGTACATACGTAAATTACGAGGATAGATTCTTCATAAATCAGGCAACATGAACACGATGGAGGGGTCATAAGGTCTTCTCTGACCACCAACAAGTTAGCTGATTGCAACTTGTCCTAGTCAATTTATAGTAAACATGATTTAACACGCATATTTGCCAATATTTACGATATGCTCATTGAAAATTTTTTCTTCTTATGCATCATAAAGTATAAATGGCATTATTCAAATTGGGAGAGCTGTAATATTTCACATATTCCAAGCCCATCCGTCAAAGCCTTCTATAGATTATTTCCTTAATGCGACGATAAGAACGAAATGACCGCGATATTCAAATTTTTAAGCCAACGCGCGCGCTTTTGCTCTATTGTGTGTGCTGTCCAAAGTTATATCTCAAATATATGGGGGCTAGTTTAGTGCAAACCCTTATCAAAACTACCCTACTACCGTATACATATAAGTGCCGCTCCTCACATTTGGTGGAATCGAATTCAACAAGATGTTTCCAGATTTGAATGTTTTTTTTATTCACACACACACACGCCACCCGATTCGCCGCCGCTTTCTTTCTCTCGCCACTTTTTCATGATAAATAATCGTAGGTTCGTGTGTTCGTTCTCTTTATGCGCTGCGACCACATTTTAAACATATGCAAATGTAAAAGCCTTCTGTGTTGACCGTGACTAGAAATTTTAAGCTAAAGTGTAAGTGGACTTAGGATGTGAAAAGATATCAAACACCTACACCCTTCTCTGAATATCAAACTCTTTTTATATTTATGTATATAGAAAAAAATGTCGTAAAATTCGGCTAATTTTTATATAGGCGCAAGAAGAGACGGCCACGTGCAAGAACAAGCAGACACACGACTTAGGAGGGCAATAAAAGTACGAAAGAAAACAGAAAAAATGATGTGCACATTACCCGGTAGACAAATAGAGATAGGGTTAAACACGCGCGCTACAACTCGTCTTGAATGAACATCATCTGCGCGTCATAGAAATAAAAGAGAACGTGCAAGGGTAGGAAAGGGTTGCCAAAAAAAAAACAAAAGCAACAGCAACTAATTAACATCTAGACCGGTTTAAACAATTTCTAATTAAACAATAGCATCAAAGCATCAATCTTTAAAATAGAAGTTTGAAGAAGAAAATTTAAAATTCCGATCAGGTTCAATCGTCCCACCCTAATCTATTATCAAAATATGTGATGTCTTGATAACTTTCAAAGTATCCATTTGAAAACCAATATTAGATTTTTTATTTTGCAACACAATACACGATTATGAATCTGCCCCAATGCGCAAATGTTATCGATGGGGCCGTAAATCAATCAAGATTTCGCTTCTATTTTTAATAAAGAAAAAGCCTTAAGGTGTACACTTATTTATCTCATATTTCGTTTATAATTTTATGCAAAATTGTGTGATGTGTCATCGAAGTTGCGAGGGATGCTGACTGACTGGTGATCAGTAATAGTGAACAGTTGCAGGACAATAAGTATTGTCCATCCAGCAACCCCTTTAGACTGTTGTTAGTTAATGAGCGCACCAGACCGTATAACTGTTTAAAAAAAATTATAAAATGCACTCTATTATAATATGAGGAGATATTGATTTGAGATTTATATTGAAAAGGGGATTCGATGAAGAATATGTCATAGCAAAGAGTTGTCAAATGTTGCAGCAGCAGCAGTAACAGCAACTGGTTGGTGTATAAGAGAGTTGTTGTGAATGAACGTTGGTTATTAAATATTCTCTCTCGTTGTTGACGTTTTGGAAGGGTATGAGTTTGTATAAGAATGACAGTTTGTTAATTTAAACGCCGCTAGGTCTCAGACATTTGACACTCGCAAAAGTGAATTTTTGCGCGTCCCGAAAAAATGTTTTTTTGAAATTCTCAATCATTCATTCCACCAGCCGGATATTATCTTTTTTAAATGAATGTATTAATTAATTTGTTGACTTACCGCTGTGTGTGGTATTAGATTCAGCATCGGCGACTTCAGTACGCGACTTCTTCGAGGAACTGCTCTCCTCCTGCCCCGACGACGACGTATCCATTCGCTCCTGCTTAATATTTGGCTTAATATCTTCGCCATCTTCAAGACTGCCTGACGATGTAAGCGGTGATGAGGATGTGCGTCGTTTCGGTGTGGAAGAGGCCGCACCGTCGACGCATAAATCACCTGGTGCTGGCAAGCGTGGTGATGCTGGCGGTGGTGTATGCACTCGAGTACTACTACCGGACGCCTTTTTACCGGATATAGGGGCTGATATACTCGGCCGCCTTGTGTTTATTGTTGATAAGGGAAATGTGCCATCATCGTTGTCCCGATCATTATGTGTAAAACAATTACCTAAATTCTCTTTATTGCATGACGCAATTTTGTGTTGGATGAATCGTACAATGTCCGATAATGCAAACGGTTTCTGGCATACGCCGCAAGTTAGGATGTCTTGATGCGTATCTGTATCAGGCTCATCCGTATCTAGAAAGAAAACGAAAATTAATTTCATCATCATCATCATAAATATATGTGCATGTGTTGTAAACTATCGATTCATGCAAACAGCTGCGGACATCAGCAATCCCCTAAACGCGACGAGTGTTATAATGACACTCTACACTACCCCCTTCAACACACAACAGAACTTAGCCAATACTACCACCCACTAGGCACCTAATATTGAATAAAATTCTATTTCATAAATGAATAATTTCGAAATTAAAACATTTTTAGGTGCACTGTAATTCAATTTACCTTTTCTATGTACAATATAGAAACAGGTTTTCTTTATATAAACGTTCACCTAACGTCCAACCAATGTCCAGTACAATAAAATAACCCCTAAACTGACCACTCCCTTTACACCAATAAGGGATGCGTATACCGGACATTGGACAGTGGGCAGCGGTCAATCTTATTTTCTATTATATATCGCAGAACATCAACATCAATTTATATGCATCGAGTTGATTTTCGATAACATATCGAAGTTATTGAAAGCAATTTGGTGGAGAATAAGGGATGCGAAACAATCAAAAATACAGATAAAGCTATTTTGGTTTCCATTTACGAAACTATTTGTATTATAATACATTTCGATTGAGTCTACGACGACGTCGACGACGATAGAACAAAAAAATCAATCTTGATTTGCGCGGGCAAATTGCAAACAATATGTTATGAACAAATAATGTCCAGTAAATTAAGCCCTTCCGCCATGTACTTACCATTAAAACATACCAGGTGCAGAGTCTCAGCATGTAATATAATGGACCAAACAACGAATGCTTTTATTGTACGTAAAAGGGTGGATTCATATTATTTTTTTTTTATAAACACGTACGTGTTTCATATAGTTCGTGTATAAAGAGAGCAAATTCTTAAAATTAGTGTCTGAGCCGTTATAGAATCGAACAAGCCTTAGGAGATGTCATTTCATGATCGTGTTAGTTGACAAGGCAAAGTCCCTAATAAGATAATCTCATTGTTCGTCTGCGCTTCTTGTTTTTTTTTTATATATATGCCAAAGGTGGTCAATCTAATCAAATCAAGAAAAGTGCTCGAGGGATTCAGACTTGTCACAGAATCTTGTTTTGGTTAAATGAACTAATCGAATGCCCGAATAATTTTATTAAGTTTCGATGTAATTCTCTGATAAAATAAAAACCATTCGATATATTTATGCCAATTTGGCATAGTGAAATTTGCGGGCAATAAAGGTTTTTGGTGGCAAACAAGTCTGTTTATCACATATTGGTCGCAACCCCTCATATCAGTCACGCCCTTGCTTTTATTGTATTGAGAAGAGTTTTGCTTGTTGACTGCAACTATTGATGATTGACTATTGTAAGTAAGTAAGTAAAAAAAAAATCTATGTAACAAATATGACGTAATTTAAACATGAAACTATATATGCTGTTAAAATGTATGATGGATGTAATTAATTGCGCTAGGAAATGCAATTAGGGAATGGGAAAGGCTATTAGAAGCAGTGGGAACACTTGATTGGAAATAGCCCTTAGTGGAATTAAGCTTCAATATATAAAGTCCAGAATTTCAGCTAAAACTATACAAGTGGTGATACTTGGGATTATTTTATTGGCCCTTTACTGTGATAAATGAAGATCGGGTCATGACACAAACTACCCAAGATAGTTTTACTTCACTCGCGCGCGCTCGCTCAATTCCTCCATTTATATTATAGAAATATCTAACACTTTTCCTTCTTTGAATTACAAATTAAATAACACTCACCCATATAATTCATCCAAAATAAACGCATTTTCAAGAACAATTCGTAATTCATTTTTATACACACTATTTCTATTCAACTGTTCTTCTTCGTTCTGATGCTGAGTTTAAACTAATCGTAGATTTTTATTATGTGAATATACAGGTAACTAAACCATCAGGGTAGATGATATAGGGGTGGGGGTTCATCTAAAAATCTATGCTACCCCCTAAAATTTATAGAGGGTACCTTAATAATACAATAGGACCTTTAAAGGACAAGACGCAAATTGATATTAATATTGCAATATTATTGAAATTCTAATAATAATAATAATATGTACCGACAAACATCCCTAAATCTAACCGTCAAGGGCTACTAAAAAAATCGATTTATAGAAAGATTCGAGATATAGAAAACAAATTGCTTGCAATTTCTTTAAAAATTCGTGATTTTTATAGAAAATTTCGACTTATTTGACGTTAAGGGATGCAAGATTAACCTTTTCTTTTTTACGTTTGCGAGATTTTTGGTTTGTTTGAATGATTTGCATAAGACAATGGCTAATGATGTCCATCGCAATTGATTGAAACATCGTCTTTTTAACATAAAATTTACATGCAGGGTTGTGTGGTCTTGTATCATGAACTTGAAACTAAACTGCAGTCGTACTAACGGATTGTGTATGCATTCTCTTCATTAAAAATGCTTCCTCTTTTTTATAAATGTGCCAAGAAACAAACAGCAGCCACAGCAGCAGCAGCAGCAGCAGCAGCATTCTATTTTTTTACATCAAAAGATTTATAATTTTCTCAAGTTTATTGAGTTCAGATTCTATCTGTTTATTCTATCTGTGCACATGTAAGAGTAAGCGCTATATATTTCACATACAATACTTTTAACTACGATATTAACGTGGGAATCCTTAGAAAGATACTATCTGCTTTTTTCTTTTAGTTTTCAGTTTGTGGTCCATTCGATTTGACCTGGACATTACTAATAAATGCATTGTCTATAATAGAATAAAACAATTCTACGCAGAAATTATATTAAAACCACATATGTATATTTAGTTATGTAACATAAAAATAATGAAATCTAAAAAATCTAATAAAAATATTTTCCACAAAATAAAGTTACTGATAGTAATATTCTTTATGAAATTCAACCTTTTTATGATGAGTTGTTGCAAACATGGATAAATAAATGTATAGTTTAATAAAAAAATAAATAAAAAAGTTGAAAATATTTTGCACAAAATCGTGTTAAAGTTAACAATCAAAATATTTTTTGATAATATTTATTATTACTATATTTATTTAGTTAATTTGAGTTCCATTTCAAGTTAACTTGAAAATAAATGTGTATTTAATGGATGAAACAATTGAAAATGTGAAATAAATTTGTACAAATTGCTAGTTAGAATTCTAACAATTTACAAACATTTTTTTTAGTTGCAAACGAATGAAAATATGAAAAAATTTGCACAAAATTATATTGAAATTCTTCATTTAATTTGCGATCTATTTATTTGCAAATAAATAGAATAGAATAGAAAAAAACAATTGTAAATATGAAAATATGCTGTGCAAAAATATTGAAAGTAAGAAGCAGATGTGGGTGGTTTTTATAGAGTGTGGGAATCTTGCCAGCAACCCTTTAAAAATGTATGCGCTACTCTCACACACACACACAACACACAATAGAAGAAATGTTTACTTGAAGAAATATCTATAGTGGTCAAGCGCAAGCAAAAACGAAAAGTCATTTTATATATTATTAAGAAATTGAATTGAGAAAATTTCTATCTAGGAAATGAATTATTGATTCAATTGAATAATTAATATTGGTTTTAGGATAAAAGGGATAATATATTGTATATAAAGTTTTAGTTTTAAATTAATTTAAAGTGTTAGTTCGTGTATGGTCAAAATGTGTTGAATGAATTATTTAAGAGAATAGAAATGCGCGAGCATGTTCTATGTATGCATGCAACTAACTAATGAGAGAATATTACACCGATTTAAACACAATAGTTGAATAGGAGAAGAATATGATGATGTCGAGTAAAAGATAATTTGATTGCTAGATAACCTGGTAACGGTGGTAGTAAGTAAGGTGCAAGGTGTTCCTCAAAGATTCTCCCACGCTCTATTTGAGGCGATAAAGTGCAAAAATAGAAGGGTCACATCCATTCATTCATTCCATTCAATGGGGGACAATGGTCAGTAATATCGGACCTGTTTGCTCATAACTACCTGCCACTAACTCTTTTCACAATCAATATTTTCTAAACTATTTTCTTTAAAGAAACACACCTTTTATTATCATGTATAAAGTTTGTCAAACTAAATTACAAGTCAATTTTAATGTAAATTTGATACTTTTTACTTCCGTTTATTTATTGATCATATAAATTAATCGATTTTTTTGGGCGCCAGCATACCGCACAGCGTACATTCAACTGTATGCGTTTTTGGCAACTACTGGTCATGGGTTCTATCCCCACAATGGTCTAAGCATTTTTTTAATTAATTATTTTTCATCAATTAAGTTGTAGGTAAGTATGTGTGATTATAATCAGTAATTTATAGTCTAACTAACATCTATAAATAGAATTTATCTATATCTGGAATTTATAGAGATATTTTTGCTTCAACATATCGCATTAATTTATTTCCATAACTCGAATTCTTCAGTTGCTTTTGATGATTCAATTTAGGGAAGACTAAGTAAAATTATAGTTAAACTTCCTTAAGTCGCGATTCATATATTAATCGAATTATTCGATAAATAAAATCGCATGTATTTTTTCTCTATCTCAAATTTTTTTCTAATCCGATTTTTTCATATCATTTCGATTGCAATTACATACAAAGTTAATTAAAATTAATTTGTGAAATAAAATAGTAATTAATATTTTTCAAGGATCAAAAAAATTTATTTTTTTTGTTTTCATTCACTTTTTGAAAGTACATATAATAAGCTGTAAAAAAAATTGGTGGAATATATTTCAACATGGATGAGTTTTATTTACTTAAACATATATTTATGAGGATTATAAACATGTGACCAACTATGTTTACTTGATAAGAGTTATCAGTACGGTATGACCCAACAATTCTTATCATAGGTAAACATGCCTCACCTGGATACTTAACAAAATGAATATAAAACATCCGGTAAAATATATACATACATATGTGGTGTACATGAAATGCGCATTGAAGAAAATTAAATCAAAATAGTTAATAACAAAATAATAATAATTAATATAATAACTTTGTACTTGATTAGCCATATGATTGCCCTTTAAACTTTGCTAAATAATAACCTTTTTTGTGTTGTTGTTGTTATTATAAAACGTGATTGTCAATCATTTCGTTCGAATATAAAAGAAAAATTGGTAATTTATGATTGATGAAATGCAATTTTTTGATAAATAGAAGAATCATCGCGTATGAAATAAGAAAGTTGACATTAATAATATAAATTTTCCATTTTAGGTGTGTTTTAGGCTTCAATTTCCTGTAATAATTCACGCAATCAATTAATCGAAAATTCAGACAAATTAATTAGAAAAATTGTTTGGATTCTAACTGTGGCTTATCATAAATAAACATTTAATAACGCACAATTATAGTTAACTATCAATATGTATAGGTAATTAAGAAATTAAAATTTTATTGCACAAAATATTGTTCAATTAGAGATTTATAGGCATATATGCAACCATTTTATGTAAAAATCACAAACAGGATGTGTTAAATATGGCGACCCTTTTATTATTAATTACATTTATTAAGAAGGGCCATTCGTGTTTCGCATATATATAATAACGCAACGGGACATTAAAAACGTAAGCCAATTGGATGCATTTACCAAATTTGCATCTCTCCCAACGAATATTTCTATTAATTAGAAGAATTAATCGTTTTGAAAGTTATTAATTACTGCGCGCGCGCGTTCAATTGTTTCAATGGGAGAGAAGGAAGTGTTGCATATGCATGACGCAATTTCTCTTTATTTGTTTCGTATTATTATTATTATTAGGAAAAAAATAAATATCAAAGCGTGACATTTTATGGTAAAAGTGAATTTCTTCGTCCTTTGAACTATGTTTTGCTTAGGAGACAATGCATTGTATATTATAGCGTTCACATCGAATCTTTTACGATGCGTGACCATCCGTAACCCTAATTCCATTGAGAATTGACCATAGGCCATAGCAAGTGACCCGTATAGCAATACACTATCAAATAATTTACCTGCGATTGCGAGTGAGTGAGTGATGCTGTGTGTGAGAGAAATGTACCCTTTTCTAGCAAAATTTATGAATAAATAAAAGTGAGTTTTAGAAACTTTATTTAGGAATGTGTATACCTAGAATAGATTATCAAGTAAGGAAGAGTAAATATAATTTAACATACACATGAAAACAAAAAAATCTCTTTTATCTGATTGAATTTTAATACAAGCAATTTCTTCTCTTACCCATCTACTAGAATAACATGTATATGTCATTTAAAGGTAGTTATGCAAATATAAAGACATGCTCTAACTATATGTAACCTCACACATTGATAGATAATGCAGAAATGGAATCGCAACTCTAATTGAATACAAACAAGAATTTATGAAACCTTTCTTATCAATCAATTCGCGAAAACAGTAAATTAATTGCTTAATCTTTTATGATTTTTCATACATGCAATATTCCGTTAAAATCAATCCTCTTACAAATTGCTGATAAAATCTTATCAACGCATATCATAAAATAAAAAATTATAATTGCCAAATTCTATGAAATATATGTGAATGTGTGTGTGTAATATATGAGAGAGAGTAAAATGTGTCTGTTTCTTTCCTAAATAAATTGGTTGCGAGCCAAATCTGCTGCAGTGCAGTTCGTTGATTTCTACGCTTTTTTTTGCTCTTGTTTCGGGGAGGGAAAAATGTTTCATGTCCAGTCTATAAAAATATATTTGTCGCTTTCCAGATAAATTCCATAACATTTATAGACGTAGACGTGGTGGAGAGAACAGAGAGATAACAAGCAGCAGAAGCTATGTAATTAATCACCAAATAAAACAAGAACAACAATAGATTTTATGCGCGTTTTTCATTTAATTAAATAGACAGCTAATAAACAATTACCAGTTTATTATAAATCACAGACTTTTATATTTTATTGAATAGAAAAATGTTTTTCTTAGAATTAGAAGCTCCATGACTGGGAATAATGTACATACTAAGAATAAGTGTGCATAAATCAATTTTTCTCTATATAATCAGTAAACGGAAAATACAGCAATTGTTTCTCTAACGCAAATGTTACAACAAATTGATTGTGAGCGAACGCGCGCGCTGAGAAAAAAACTTTTTTTTTCCGAATTGCGGTTTTTAGCATGCATCGCGATTGGATGCGGTCACTAAAATATATATTTTTTTCTAAATCACCCAATTTAAACAATGTGCTATTAAATTTATTGTGTGCACGATACAAAAAAAAGTTTGTTGTAATTACTCACTCAATTAATTAATTTTACCCGCACGCAGGTACAAAAAATTGAGTGGATTAAGTAAACACTTTAGGTGAGATGTTATATCAATATTAGTTGTACCAGGTGCGTTCATTTAAAGTTAAATTTTAACCCTTTGCATATAATATATGTGTGTGTGTAGGAATAAAGGACATCTCACGGAAGATAGAATAAACGATTTATATGTAGCGGGGGTGAGTTTGATATGTAGCACATTCGTCAAGTTGATTTGCATGGATGAACACCCCCTGATTGAACTGACCGATAAATATCATCATAAAATTTTTTTTCTTGATTTGCCCCTTACGGGATAATAGACGTGTGCCTTACATAAATTAACTCGTGATGACCCTTTATTTTAAATAAGAAGCACACGCTCATCTTCTTTTAATAATCGTCTTTTTTTATGATAGATAACACGCGTCTTATTTATACCTGTTTTTTTGAAGAAGACTTTTTTTTTATATATGGTGACTTAGCTTATAAAGGGTTAGATTTACCCTTTCAAAACAAATTGCCCTTTTCCTTTCGCACGCTCGTCGTGGTCACTCACTTCTTGACCACAGATTGACATTTTAATTTCTTCTTATTGTAATAACCCTTTCGTTTAAAGGAGTTTTGGTCACTGATTCAGGTACATCTACTAAACACAAACAGTACGCAATTTTCTAACGGTTTATTATATTAAACGAATTTAACAGAAGCAGCATTTGTTTTTCTAATTTTGGTTTTTTCGTGCGTTAGCGACGGACAGTTCTCCGCCTACGCAATTACTAGCAAGTGCTGTAAGTGCGACTTCAGCAACGGCACTGAAAGAATTTTTCGAGTAATGAATATGAAAGTACAGTGAGAGAAAAATAAGAAAAAAAAAATGAGAAAGAAAAAAAGTTGCGCAAGCGGCGTCGACAAAAATCATTATCATAACTTTTTTTTGTGTGTGTGTGTCAGACTTATTAGCAGACAATATTCCCTCCCACTTGAGGAAAACTTTTCCTCGAAAGCAAATGTGAAACGAACACCCTCGCCGCCGCGCCACCGATTTAATTAAAAACATTGATCACGTGTTTTCGGATGCATTTTCCGCAGATGTTTCGATAAATAGAATAGATTTGTTACATACCTTGGGCAATACGCACTGCAGGCATTTTAATTCTCATCTTGATAGATTTTAATTTGTGTTGTACTCTGCCTCTAGGATGATGAAAATTTTACAGTTCGATTGCGGAAAACAATAAACATAAGTCCGTCAAACTGAAACTTAACAAACAAAAAAAATCTTCCATTTAATTTTCGTACGAGAAATCATCACTTAGTCATCACAAAACAAAACGTAAAAAACAATCAAATAGATAACAAGATAAAATCAAATGATAACAGCGCACACTAAATTAGAATTTCATCGAAAAGTTCACTAAGTCATAGAAATGTTTTTCTTTTCGGCGCGGCACTTTAAATAATAAATAATCAAAACAACAATAATTTAGTTATTGTTAGAAATTGTCACTTTGAGGAAAATTGTTTCGCAGCGAACACACAAGTCGCGCGTGTGTTATCAGTAGGAGTCCGAAACTCTCTCTCTATGTTAGCTATGTCTCTATATGGACCAGCGATGCTGAGTAGCCAGTGGCCTGAACGCGTGTGTGTACATGGACAAGGAGACGATCCACAGTATCGTTGCGAGTCGTCTAGCGTCGAGTGAAATCGGGGAGGACACTCACTAGCCATCGGCCGTACTCTTACCCTGTGTGTAGGAAGGGATGGTACTGCGCACTACCCGGAGTGGGGAGGATGACCGGAGAAACTCCGGGAGCTTACACGTAAAGCTTTCCACCCGGATCATACCTTAACGTACATATAATATAACCCTTTACATATATCTCAAACAACTATTTAAACAAATGACAACTCATTATCTACATGCAATTAACTATTAATTATTCAAAATAGAAATCAATGATTTATGAATTTATTAATTAATTAATATTAGTAGTAGAATAATAAATAATAGAAAAATATTGGAAAAGATATTTAAATGAATGAATGAAGGTAAAATAATCAAGGAAAAAAGTTTGGCGCGCGCCAAAGAAAAACTTTCGGTTTTATCATTCATAAGAAAATTGTGTCGTCGTAGACGAAAGCATTCAGAAAACCGTTTAAAATAATTAATTAACTTTCCAGACTTTTTAAGTGCTTGTAATACGGGCGGGTTCGGCTGTCGCGAGCGAATTTTATCACTAGTTACGCTTTCGAACGTTGTGTTGCGCTGTATGTAGGCGTCGCGACGCCTTCGTACTGCACACAAGGATGTTTTACGTAATTGTTTGCATGCAATGAAGAAGAAATGCCAACATTTACCTAAGGTAACTTATCATGCATTGTCTATGTCACATTTTAAATGTATGCACTTTATAAAAGCATATTATTATTTAAATTTTTTTCTAACCTCATGTTATGTAAATAAAGTAAATTATTCCTTCGATGATGCTTCAGTATATGTGGAATGTAAGTATATACAAACATAATTGCAATTATAATAATAATACAGACGTGGAATGTTTAAGTAGCTACCACACACACAAAACATTTTCCTTAAAATTATTATTAACAAAAATGAAATTTATTAGATAATAGATAATTTAATGAATATTAATTCGACGCGATAAATTGACGTAAAATTTATGGATTAAATTATTCCAAACGGTAATTTTATCATTGAATAAGCGATACAAGCGTGAAAATAATAATTCTTTCTTTTGCAAATTCCATAAATAGTTTTTCGGTTGAAAATTAATGAATTTCATGCATAGAAAAATAGAAATACATACGAAATGAGTTTCTAATTACACTAACTTGGAGAATTTAATCAATTTCATATTATAAACGAGAAATGTTTGCATTGTCTCATATGTATGTGAGTGCATGAAGAAAGTTCGTAACGAAACAGAAAAATTGAGGCAAATGATCGTGATTATGAATATCTACAATTAATTGATTTGCACGTGCTCGCATATGTTTATTTTGCAAGAGTGTTAATTTGTGTATGTATATGCAATAACCAATCGTTCACATACATACATACATACATACATACATATAAGATTGCAAAAGTATATGCCCTAGGTATGTGACCTATGACCTGATTTCTATAGTCCCGTTTAGCCTCCAGCATAAAACTCTACTCTAGCACTTAGTGTGTACTACATATTCGAATATGGAAATTTGAAACGCTTCATTTGTTTGTTGTTATATTCATTTTTGCATAACACGAAAATGTCAAACGAAATCAATTCAATAATGCAATATGTATGTACATATACAATGAACAAATTATATAATATGAACAATACAACCAAAGCCGCCTAATTGGAACACCTCGGGAATGAAGTGGCCGCCCCCAAAATCCAAAGGACCAAACTAACTTTCGTACTTTTATAGAAAAATACAGTCGAACCTCTCATAACGACTAATTCGCATAACGAGCACAAAAAAATATGAAGAAGTTGCTCTCTTAACGAGCGATAATTCGCATAATGAGTTACGCAGACAGGGGAAGTCCCTGTTCCCGAGACATTTTTACATTGA
>JAODFZ020020838.1:0-16716 GCA_027574845.2 Deinopsis erosa
ATCCTACATTTACTTTGTCCTGCGCATTCGTTATGTTTTTGTGCGAGGAGAATGTTGTGTTGAGCGCTCCTTATGTGAAAGTGACGAAAAAAAGTTTGCGATAGTTTTGTGTTAGTTCAATTTTATATGTATCACCCTGGAACAATAAGAAAAGTTGTTAAAATGTAATTCATAAAATTATTCGCCAAACGTAGGTTTGCAGGCGTAAGTAATTAATCAACACAATAGTTTTATAAACAAAAACATTTTTGTGGTTTTGAGCTAAAATTAGTATCTAACTAATTACGTTTTAATAATATATTACATCTGTTGATTGTTGTTTTCTACAAAATAAAAAAACTGTTTTGCATAAATAAGTGTTTTGATTTTAATCTTACATATATGTAGGATTTTAGGGCAATGTGTATGGCCCACTCAAAAATATTATAACATTTTAATTACATCTTCCGGGAATCTGTACTAATTTCAAATGTATTTAATGATCTATGACTTTGAAACGAAATTTAAAAATCAATTTTTTGAGAAGGAAGTGTGTGGTACATAAAAATAAATTGTTATGTTCATTCCATTGTTTTTAAACTATATATGGAATGATTATTTATTAGGCAATAGATTTTGGAATATTCAAATTAGGAATACAAGTTTTTAATTGAGTGCGCGCTTCATTTAAATTTATTTCTATTCAGTTTTATTTCATTCATCTTAAGATTATTGTTGCTTGTTAAAATATTAATTGCAATTTATTAAAATATCTATTAAGATGGTAATTATTTCTATGGACGCATGTTTTATTCAATAGAATTTGTTGTTAAAACTAATTGCTGGAATATTTATTTGCTAAATTTGCATTTCTTGTTGGTATAAAATAGAAATGTTTAAATATATGGTCGTTTTGTCTATAAACACATAGTTGCTATATAAAATTTGTTGCCTGATGAAATGGTAATAGAATGTTAAATTATATATTATGAGTAATAGATACATACCTTTTAACGAAATAATATTACAAAGATAATTTATTGCTTTTTAAGATTGTCAAATAGTACTGAAAACCTTTTAAGTGAATAACGAATATTTCCATTCAAAACAGGAAAAATCTTTCAAAATGAATTAAATAGCATAAAAACATAATTTAGACTTTGCTTGTTTTACTATTCACATTTATATTAGTGTCTGTATTACGCAAAGTAAAAATAGGCCATGACTATAATAATAAAAAATAACAAAGAAACCATCTTTTTATAAGTTATGCTAAAAAAAAGCTTCCGCATGAAAGACGGTTTTTCTGTGCATTTTTTTTAGTAACAAAGGAATGCACTTGTGGATAATTATTAATGAGCCCAACAGAGTGCATTAGTTTCAGTTTATGTCAAGGACTAAGTAAATGAGGAATTACTTAATGTTTTAATCGTGTAAGAGCATGCAAAATCTCTGAATCGTGCAAATTTTACATCAAAACTTATAAAACAACATTTGAAAAGATGATGTCATATCATTACTATCCACTAAAATATTTTAATCTATTGTTTCGAAACTATAAAATAGTTTATTGTTTGCATAATTTGCAAATGAATTGCAACTGATAATACAGATATAATAAATATATTATTGTTGATTACACATATGAGTAGCAGGCAGTATTGATATAAATAGCATTTGTTCTAAAAATACTTGAACGAACGAACGTTACTCATACACAATGGCAATTTCAAATCGACAAGCAAATAGAAGAAAAACTTTTAAAACATTATTTATGTTCTATATATGATGATTGTATATATTCAATTTACATATATGTAAGCAACAATTGCTTTCTTCGACAATTCATTGAAATTTGTTGCGTCTAGCAGTCATAATAAACAATAAAGAAATTTCTTTAATATTTGTTCAGTAATTGCAATCAAATACTTTTCATGCAATTGAAATTGCATGTCGCATGCGAGTCATAACAAAATAAATAAAATTTATTTATATATCGGTATAATACGATTATAAATGAATGAAGTTTGTTATTGCCATTTCTGCACATTATTCTCTGGAATGGCAAACAATTTGAACATATCCTGCTATAAAAATTGTTTCCGTTGTATTTCAGTTAGCTTTCGAATGAAATTAGTGCAAATTTCGCGAAATTTTATTTTACATATATTAAAGAATAAATTTTATGATGTATAAAATTATTATTTTGTATTCAGTTATTCATAATTAACGTTTTATTGCATACATTTAATTGCAATATGATATTTTCCAATCTAATTTCATTTCTAATACATCACAGGTTTTAAAATAAAATATTAACCTTCAGGTTATATTTTAGCAATTAACTTTATCATAAAAAACATTTTTTATGTTTATTTGTAATTATGCTCTAGGCTAATTTGCCAAGATTTGTAATATGCATAGAAAGTTGAATAATTTTGTTGTCTTTTTTTTATAACAATTCTTTTTCGAAATTTGCAAAATTCAAAAACTTGTAGCTTGGCCTGAATTTAAATAAATTGCTCTAGATGCAAAATTACTCATTTTTGGATATTAGAATTTAAAAAAATTCTCGTTTTGGTATCCTGTACATATAATTTGTGATAATCGATAAAATGAAATTTATATTATGTTTTATAAATTTATTGAAGTTATATCGATTATTGATTCTAATAAGCAATTAAAGTTACATAGAGAGCATGTAATTGGTATATTACCTTGACATATCAAATCAATTGTACTTTACAATTCAATTTTTGCTTTAGTATTATCTAAAAGTTCATATTTAATAATATCATCTTAAATTATAGTTCAAATATCATCTAGAAATGTGGAAAATTTTAATGTTTATTATAAAAATAATTATACGACAAAGTTTATGTTAAATTCGCATTCAATATATTTCTCTCTCTTTCTAATTATGATATTCATTCAAAGTACCTTGAAGCACCCAACGCAGAAAATATGATTTTGAAATTACGTATTCATTAAATGTGTTATCATTACATAGGGCACAAGTAATTATAGTTGGTAATAATACAACAGCAACTCTACGAGTTATAATTTTAGTCATTTTGATATTCTTTTGTTTTTATTCAAATGCCTCACATGATATTAACATTGATTAAACAAAATTGATTTATAACAAAGGGGAGAAATATAATTTCTATGGAAGTTTGTATTTAAATGTAAGAAACTTGAACGAGCAGTTAGGACACCTGTTTCTTTCACCTCATTTCTAGTTATTTTAGTCCAAACATCTCAAAACATTGACATTGACATTAGACATTTTTTTCATTTGTAAACACGTTTACTATGATATCAATTTATCGCTGAACATAACGTTATTTTTAATTAATTCTTTTGTTAATTTATGGCTGATAATCCATTAAATAGATACTTGTGTGAATTAATATTGTTATCTGATATTAATCATATTTTCATAAAAATTTATAACTCCTGTCATCATGTAATAAATAAGCATGAAATGTTTATATAAGTAAAATTACATTTATGTATTTTGATTCTTACTGAAAATATGTCGAAAATTAAATAAGTTTTATTAAAAATAGCGCTTGTTTGTTTATTGGCGCTTTATAAAAAAAATGTAGTACATTCACCTTAAATGCAATTCATTATAGAAATTTTTGTTTATTTATGTGTGAAAATAAAGTTAATGCAACGTGATGATTTCTATTATATGTATTTGCGAATTTCAACATTCCAATCAAAACAAAAGTAAAAACACGATAATTAATTAAATTTAATGGGCACAATTAAAAATTATCAAATTATAGTAAAAATAATTAAGTTTACTTTTACAAATTGCCAATTATTATGTAAACCAAAACGCATTCAATTGAAAGTGATTGTTATTGTAAAAAATGTACAAAGTTGTTTCCAAGCTTTATGAATTAGTTACAGTTGCCACTTATAAAGCAACATACATAAAGACAGTTACCTTTTTTTTTATATATATTAATAATAAATCTCTAATTAGTTGTTAAAGCAATGCAGTTAATGATTGTTCGTTGTTACAGAATAGTGCATTGTTCTCAAATAGCGATTCCGACGAAGGTCCTGTGAAGAAGCAACCGCGTTTATCATCTGCTTCGCCGATTTTTAAAGAATGTCACAACGACGATGTTTCTCCATTAGAGGTAACTTATTAATCACGGTTTCTTTTTAATCATTTACGATGCGCGTTTTATTCATCTTATGGAAATAAATATTACGACGAAAGTTTGCGTGATCTGAAAAGTCGTTTGCAAATTCCTATTGGAATAGAATACGTCTAGAACAAGTTTAAAAACTAAACAAATCAAAATAATATCGTGGTAAAATGAAATTGAATAAATGATAAACAATGAAATATATATCTGCGCAATCGTAAATGTTACAATCAATAATTGGTGTGCTTATCAACAAACAAAAAACAATATATTATGCATGTTTTAGAATGATATTGATACAACCGATGGTATATACAAAGGAAATAACGAAAACGATATGATGAATTCTCAGGAATACGAATCTGAAGCTGCTAATAATACATTCAACATGCCTGGAGAGGACGTACAAGGCGCAAAGTATGTTTTATACTTTATTCTCTGTCGTGTATTTTAATTACTAATTAACGCGTATTTTATAGTTCAAATCGAATTACATCAAATACGGGATACTTCTACTTCAAACACGTCGATACAGATTCCGATATGGATAAGATGGAACAATTACAAGCTATCGAAAATGAGGTGCAAACTACTTCCGAAACGTCAGATGAAGATTGGACGTATACTGCTAACAATAAAGAGGAGGAAGTTGCCGAGAAACTTTCATCGAATGATAAAATATGGAAAATTGTGCAGGAAGTTGAGGAAATGGTGAGTCCAAAGAAACGCACAAATCCGACAGGCAAACCACCAATGAATAAAATGCTACGAATTAAACAATGGCTTGCGATTGATAAACCAGATGATAGTTGCGATGCGAGTAGTGAGGATGATGAAAATGAGTCACAGAGTTCGGAGGAATTAAATGAAAGTATCGCCACATATCGACCACAAACTTCCTTGAATGCTTCATGTATTGATTTGGGACCGGCCTCATCGACACCGAAAATGCGTCAAAGATACAATGCGAGAGGAATTAGGGGACAACGTCCTTCTTCCATTGCGTGTATAACGCAATTATCTAAATCAACTAGGTTTGTTTTGACGAAATAGTAAACAACGAGGAATCGATGTCTATATCTTTTATCATTATAGAGTTGAGCACGACACCCAGCCATGTTCCATTTCTGAATCTGCCATTCATAAATTACCTTTAACTACGAAAATGAATTCATCAATATCAATGCAAGGAAATTCCACTTCATCGACTGTTGAGGATAGTTGTGCCATGGTCAATGAAGAGCACAATTCTCCCTTGCGCAAGAAGCGATTTAAATTGAAGAAAAAATCTAGCGTAAGTATCAACAACACGTATGCAAATGAAAGCGATTTAATGCATTTTTATTGAAATAGGTATTTCGAAAGAATGAATCTGTATCTCCTTATAATAATGGTACTGGAAGTCGTGATCGTGTAGGCACTTTAGTCAAATCTGGTTCATTCTCGGGCCGGTCTTGCCTAACAACCACATGTGACCGTCAAACGGTTAGTGATCCAGCTGCTATACCAATGGGCCATACATTAGACACTTCAACGACTAGTGGCGCCGATAGTGATGATGACAAACGCACACGACGGTAAGTTAATTTTAGACTCATTAAAATTGTGCATAAAGGAAGTTACATTGCAGATTGCCAATGTTCAAATTGGGCGCCAAAACAAATTACGTAATGAATGAAAATCGTGATGATAGTCCAGGCAAATTTAGTATAAACACAAACGAGGAACAGTCGAGTTCTTTGTGTGATGAGGCTTGGGATAATTATCAGGAAAAATATTCTTCGGAAGCGTATAGTGAAGCCCATGATTCAGATGCAGCTAGGAGATTGTTAGAATTTGGAGAGGATTATCGTACGTACCTAGGAAGCCAATCAGATTGGTCTGCCCAGTCAAGTCACTTAGAATTTTCTCCGCAATTCCCAAGGAAATTTTTACCGATGAATATTATTGATTCGGATAACGAAGCAAACGACCTGCGCCAGCTACTTAAAGATTCTCGCGATCAGTTGAAATATACTGAAAATGTATTCGATCAACAACAGGCTTTAGGAATTAAACAATATTTAGTTAATAATGATCTGGTAAGTTAATAAATGTTTAATTACGAATTGAATTTAATTTGAATTTCATTATTACAGAAGGAATTAATGACGACGTGCGACCGACACATAAAATGTTTAACTCCAGTGGATAAGTCGCCTGAGGAATATTCGCTATCGGTAGCAGACAAGAAGGAATTAGCAGGTAGGAGCCTGGTACCTAAAATTTTCTCCAATGTTTGGAGTTTGCTTTTAGATTTTTTATATAAAAAAGCAGTTGAGTTTTATCAATATTGCTTGAGAAAATTAGGACTCGGTAACAGATTAAAAGTTTCCGTTAATAAATTGAATTAAATTTGTTATCATGTAAAGGTGTTTATGTCAAGGATCATATAATACATTATAAAAAATGTTATCCTTGATGATCTTGCCAAATGTATAAAATGTTTAGACTAATAAGGGAGCTTTTAGGCTGTGATTATAAAAAGATGCATTTGAAAATTTCTGAAGAAAGAAATTTTACAAAATGATCACAAAAATCATCCTCTTCTTTCTTTCAATAACTAAAAGCCAATTATTTCCTTGATTTTTTTTTTTAATTATTTCTTTACTTATTTACAAAGAAAATTAATCAATTAATAAACGACTATTATATGATCTGAATAATAATTAGTTATTATATTTTTTTGTTGTTTTTTTTTTATTTGAAGTTACTGCATACTTATATTTCATATTGTATTTGAAGACTTAAGCTTATATTTATTTTAATTTATATGTTTAAAATTTATATAAAAGATACTTTCGACTGCAGTTGTAACAGCATGTTTTATTTTGCATTAAATTGCTTGTTGCTTTGTAAATTAAGGCTTATAGTTATTTTCCTATTCCCATTCAGTCCCCAAAAACGAAAGGAAAAACTGACAAGTGACGAATAGTAGGACTTTTTTTAGCTATATAGAAATTTTGTGTTCTTATTATTTTGAGACAAATTTTTATAATAAATTTTATATTTTTTTCTTTCTTAGGTAAGTAATTTTATGTTATTTCGGTTAATTCAGTTTAATTATCAACTTTCATTTCAGTTCATTTGACAAAATTTAATCCCTTCATCCTTCAATTCCCATTATTAACATAATTTATTGGCTTATTAACGATGGTTGGATGCACAAATTTATTTTCTAATCACAGCATTAAAAGGGTCATGGTATGGTTAGTTTAATAAATTAATAACTAAAAGTATCAATCATACTTATATCGAACTAATATCATTGTTTTTCTTTTCTCATTGCAGATTTAATTACACACTGGCAGGCTTTAAAGGGGCGAATTAACATAATGCAGGAATTTCGCGATCTACAAAACGAAATATTAGTATTAAAACGACAATTTTGCGATATTCATATGCCAGAAGACTATGATTCAATCACGGTAAACACAATAGAAGAATTAAGCAGAGATATCGACTTATATTCGGTAAGAATCATTCATTAGCTACTTAGTATAATACAGTAGAACCTCGATTATCCTGACGTCGTTTATCCGAATTTTCGATTATTCGGATTGCTTTAAACGAGGAAATTATATATAATACTACTATGAAATAAAAAAAAATCGTGTTTAATGTACGTAATTTTTAGCCTATTTCTCCTCACATTTTTCGATTATCCGGATTTTTTGTTTGTCGGACTACCTTCATCCCCGATTAGTCCGGATAATCAAGGTTCTACTGTATTATAAACAGAATGCTATAAGTTAGAGCGAAACTTAATAGAAAATACTAATTACTATAATTCTGATTATAAATTTTAGTCGTAATTGGTATAAATACCTTAAATATTCACTAAAACGCACTTTAACACTATCACTTACTAAGTATTTTTACTTAATGCTATCAGTAACACAACAACAACACGAATAAATAAATTCAAGTCGATTTATTGCGCAGATATTCTTTTGTCCTATAGATGGCGGTAACGATACCAAGTTTTCCAAGTTATTCAAACTATAGATTTTTATGCTTTTTATATTTTTTAAATGCAAAATTTAATGACATTCAATAATGATTATATTTAATACGATGAAAATTATAGATCAATTTACACATAATATTGCGATATTGTTTTTATATAAATATTTTCAATAAATTTAAATTTACTTGTTTATTTATCGAAGAATTGAACATTGAAAGACATTCTATATATGACAATAATTTATGACATACTTGTTTTTATATATGATATAAAAAATATCGAAGGTTCGATAAGTATTGGTTATTTGTAGTTAATGGTACTTGAATAGGCCATTAGCAAGTTTAGGTGTAATTTTTTTGGTGTCGAGTTAGTCTTTGTCTAAATCCGCGCTTGCAGTTTTTATTGACTGAGGAATTTAACGATACTTCGACCTAAAAACTGGCGGTGTGTGATATTTTCAGAGTTTGAAATGACGATAAAAGCGTACCCGTGTCGAGCTACTGCTCTGGCCGACTACGTGACAAGACTTCAAACTCGCCACCATCACGGCTTGTGCTTGCAACCACGTCCAAGTCTTAATCTTGGGCCACGAGCACAGGGTACAAATACTCTCAACGGATCGATATCGATCCCACACTTTCCAACAATAATAACTCATCACCTTTTTACACACACACATCACATATTTACGTTCGTTTTCTTTCCCGAAAAAATGCGCGTAAATTCAAATTCCCATTCATTTCATTCAAATCAAATAAAGGCACAGCAAAATTGTTATTTTTTACATTTTTTTTAAAGGGCGTCTAGTTGTATATGTAAATGTGTAATTGCAAAATACACATATGTGGTTGACGAATGTGCAATTTGGTGAAGGGCTAACCCTAGCTAACGCATTGGTATGCTGTTGGTACATCCCTTTTGCAGACACGCATTCCGAATGTAATTTAATTTGCAATCAACAGCCAATCAATTGATTCGAATTTAGTACAATTTTCTGTGCGATATAAAACATCATCTAGGCACAAATAAAATTCATATCGAGCTGTCCTAATAGTTTTTCAACCAACATTTACAAAATGCACCATACATCCAGTGGCGCAGCCAGGATTTTGAATTGGGGGGTACCCTATCAAACAAATTAATATAATTTGAATGTCAAATTCGCAAGTGGACACAAATAGTTGCTAAAATATAACTACAGTCGAACCTCCCTAACTCCAATTACCATAGTTCACGAAAAAAAAACTGAATTATAGAAAATTGGAGTCATAAAGATTATTTTGTATGTAAAATTTTACCATTGCACAAATTTTTTCTACGAGCTATAGAAAAATTGGCGTTATGGAGGTTCGACTGTATTACTTTATGACTTATACTTAAGAGGCACATTCGGGGTTCAAAATTTTATCAATTTGTTAATAAATTGAAAAGAAATGAAAACATCGAGTTCATTGTATGGGATGCGATTAGTATTAAAAAAATAATTCAAATTTTCAGTACTATTTTATGTAAATTTGTGGATTTACGTCACGTGGGGAAGGTTACAGCCCGTTCTGCCCCTTGGCTGCGCCACTGCATTCATCTATTAACAATTTATTTATAATGTTCAAATTTGAAATAAGATATATAAAAAAAACAACTTGTTAAACAAACTTGATTAATCACAATACACGTAACATGTTAAATTGAACCAAGATTATCATAAATAACATAATATTTTTAAAAAGTGATTAATAAATAAACTTGTTCAAATTTGAGCAATTTTTAACTGTCAACATTTTTCTTTAAATCGATTTACATTCTTTCTAAGATGAAATTTAGATGTTATATATAAGCTATTCATTTATTTTCTTATATAAAAAAAGTTATCAATGTATTTAT
This sequence comes from Deinopsis erosa, assembly GCA_027574845.2. Lineage (NCBI taxonomy): Eukaryota > Metazoa > Arthropoda > Insecta > Coleoptera > Staphylinidae > Deinopsis > Deinopsis erosa. Next base: position 10,042 of record JAODFZ020020838.1, read on the forward strand.
CACCGACACGCTTTTTAATTCATTAAAACGATGAATTCTGATATAAAAATGTTCATGTTTGTTGTAAAAGCAATAAATTGAAAGAATCTTGCAAAAAATTGTAAAGGAATAATATTTAGGCATCCTTAACCAGTAGTGTCAATTTCTTTGTATAATTTATTAAGGTAAAAAAAACTTTGACACGTCTCGGACATCAGAGAGGCAAGGTCTAGCTATAAACTTGAGTAATTTATACATATACGGTCATCAATGTCGACCAACAACGATATATGACTCGTTACATGTCGCAAGTGAACATACTCTTTGGTCCTTTGGGATGCTGACTAGTTGATAAACAAGCATAGGATGCACGCATTATATACGCATCGTACACATAGAAAAACTTCATCCTCTTAAGTTAAATTTTTAATTAATTTCATCAACGTTACAATTAGAATTCAATAAATGGCACCGCTATCATTATTTTTATCTTGCGCGAATGCAATGTTGTCTAACGCAATGCTTTATTGTGCTTTTTTCTTAAAGAGATATGTAAATTAGGCTGGCGTCTTTCGTTGACTTTTCCGGTTTTAAGTGAAAAGCGAGGGTTTGAATGAAGGAAAAAATGTTGAATTTTTTATGTTAAGGCGCCATTTCGAGTGTCGGAAAAAATATAGGTGGAATGCATTAAATTTCATAAATCACTAAAACATACATAAATTTTAATAAAAATATTGGATTAAATTGTATCGGTTAAAATATTTTTCGTAAATAATTTAATTCATCATTGAATTTTTTTTTATCGGAATACATTCACAAAAATTAAATAAATTTTGGATTAAATTGTTTATATCTCTCATAGCGTACGCGACTTTTGGTTCTCTCGGAATAAAATATGATTATTTATTATTGACAAGCGCCGAATTGTCCGAATTCATTAATTTTATCATCGTTAAAACAAATGATTTTTAAGGATTGATTAATATATGAAATAATTTGATTAAAGTGTATGTTATAAAAAGCAATCGATCTATGAGTGTGCGGCATTCGTAGAATATTCTGAAGTTCAATCATTTAAGCTCCAGGTAGTCTTGTCAATAAGTGATGTTCTTTCAGGCCGAACTCGCCATCATAGATGACCACAAAAAGAAGTTACAAAAAGTCAACTTTGCCGTTAACCATTTTATGACCGAAAATACGGAGTACAATGCTTCCTCTCTGAAGTCAGATGTTTCCGAACTTTACCGTATTTGGTATGAAATTAACAACAGGTTAGTATGTATTTTATATAAACTATTTTTTTCTCTCTACTGCCTGATAGGTATTTCTCTTTATTATTTGTATTCGAATAAAATTTGTACATACAACGCAATCATTGAAATGTGTGTACATATATAGTTTATACAAATGGATAAATGAAAATAATAATTTAAAATCACACCACGTTGCATGTGGGTGCAGCTGTCGTCGAATACTTTTATTATTAAAATGTCGTGAATACAAATCATGACTATTATAAACTTCACAGTACAAGAAAAAAATTATTTGTTTTTTTTTTCTCATATTTATTGTTGTTGTATATTGTTTTGTTTCAATGGATTTTTTTATATTTGATGTTTTCTGTTTTTCAGTGCGACTGAGAGGGTAAAACGGCTGAACGGTTTGCTTCAAAATTGGCAAGTCCTTGAAACTCGGCTCGATCAACTGCGTGGTGACCTGCGTGATGATGAACAAACTCTTGGGGTTTTGGATTTAGCTCTTCAAAGTGGAAATTTCTCAAATAAAATGGCGTCTTCTGTTAGAGATGTAGCAAAATTATTAAGCGAAACTAAAAATGAGGTAAACACCCGAAATCACTATCCATTATTTGTTTGATTTTTGAAACGAGGAAAATTTTTCAAATATATTCCTACGTGTAATATTAGCATTAGGTTTTGGTGTATCGTGTAGATAGAACTGACTGGCCGACGTAATAGTGCCGCTTCCGGATCGTTAATAGCAAGTCCGTTGAGTTTCTGGTCACGTTCTTAGAATGTTCTATGGAATCAGCGTAAAAATACAAATTTAATATCGCATCGGAGAGCTTAGTCGAGAGGTCCAGTTTCTACGGCCAGATTCAACCAAATAAAAACAAAAAATCTAATTCGTAGTGCAATTTGTTTGGTTGAGATTATGTATTAAATATTTATGAGAATGATAACGAAATTGGATAGGAATAAATGTTAATTAGAATTGAAATAGAAAATATTATATTGTTGATGTTGATTTCAAACATTTTGCAAATAATATGAAATTTGGTGATGCAAAGACTGATCTAGCTTTGGAAGTCGGATTATAAAGGGAATCTACCAGATATTTCGACTCGTTGAGATCTATTTTGTATGCAGCACGTTGCTTTTCATTACTACAGCGCATCATTCCAAAGTGCTGGAGAGAGTCGATACATACAGTCTCGTACTAAAGTAGGTTTTTCTTTTCCTTGCAGGGATGCAGTTTTTCCGAAATTCTTACAGAAGGCTCTTTCTCTGACAGCGGTATTTCTGATGAGGGATCTGAACATGAACTTGGTAAGCGTGAACGTCGATTATCAGCGATACGTCGTCTTGTTCGACAATTGGAAATTGTTATGGCTCCAGATTGTATTGCCCGGGTACGAATGCAAGAACGATTAGATGCAGCCGAAGAGGAATTGAAAACTCTACGCAATAAATGTCGTTCGATTATTGTTCGTACAGCGGTTTCTGCAGCCGCACCTCTGAGGTAAGAACATCCACTTTTTGTATCATTCTTTAGCAGAATTCATTCGACGACATAAACGCTAACGTTCTTTGCTTATAAATTACTAACAAACATTTCTGACACCATGTTCAATGTGTTCAAAGCGTAGTTAGTGCTTTTTTACATTCCCCACATTCTTTCTGTTTAATGCTTTTCACACATTACGACAAATACCAATTAGTTCTTCTCAACATGGCCAAATCAATACTCAAAAAAATTCACTCATTAATGGCCCGTAATCACCTTTTTTAGTATAAAATACAAAGAATCATTTCTATTTTTAGTATTCATTAAATGTTCAAAACGAATCTAACTAAATAAGTATTGTTTGTGAGCTTCATTGTTGATTCAGATCATTGACTTTCTTTAGTACACATTTCAAATAATTAAATTTAAACGAACGGTAAAGGAGCACACAAAAAAAATTATATAAGTTTAAATCGAGCGTTACATTTGACAAGAAAAATGAAGATTATATATTAAGTAAATGTTTCTATAAATTTATAAAGTGTAGGGCAACATTAAATATGAAGCAATAACAAGTGCATCTTAGCAGTCCTGCTGGGTTCTTTAAGATTAATAGTACGCTTAGTAACCCGTGAGCGAACATGCGACTGCCTTAATTAATAATAACAACAAATAAACAACAAATCACTTATCGTTCCCAGCAAATCGTTTTACATACAATAAATGATGTACACTATTAACATTTTTTAACAAAACCAAACGTGCTTACATGTTAATGAATAATTGCTTGCATGGCACTTGTTTTTCTAATCAGTCTATAGATAGTGCATTGACTTTATTCTGGCAAATTATTCATTATAAAACTAGGTGACTAACATCTAAATGTGGTGTGATATGTAGAGCTCAACTAATTTCAATCTTGAGCCCTGTGAGATGTTTCCTCTTTAAGTAGACCATTCGAATGCGGCTGACGATGAGCGCCGCGAGCCGCCATTACTGCCTATTTAGCTTTATATTCAGACGCCGAGGACGGCGTCGTTTTCCTCTTTCTCTCTCCTCCACCACCACACTACAACCAGCAGCTGTAATCGCATTGAAAACCTCAACACATCATTTTAAAAACATTTTAACTGTTCCCTTGATGTAACATTAGCAAATTGTATTATATACAAAATTCACGAGGGTAGACGAACGCAGTACAGCAATTTCTTAAATTTCTAATAAGTTTATTTGATCATAACGCTTTTTGAATCGAATCTGTTCATTTATAAATGCGCCGAACTTATCTGATCTTACGACTGCTCACAACGGGTGGTTGTTGTTGTGGTTAACATGATATCCTAACACCCTAACCTACCATTTATTTCTGAAGATCGATTACATTCAATTTAAAGAGAGTTAAAACGAATGTGTTTTGTTTGTGTTGCAGCGAAACGGTGGTTGCTACAGGACCTGGAGGCGATCCTGATGGAGAATCGACAACAACATCATGGTTCAAACGAGCAGTACGTGCCGCTTACATTTCCTTTCCCATTGCAATTATTATTCTTCTATTAGTCGCATATCCACTTGAACCTTCATGTTGCGATAATGTGAATAATTTGCAAATGTCTATGAATCCGCAATTACATTATGTGCGAGGACCTCCACCAATTTAAGATCTAATGGCATTTTCCTACTTAATTATAATTAAATTTTAGCCATTTTTTTATAGAGAAGATAGAACATCCTCGTTACTTATACTAATTTCACGTAAGTTACTATTTTTAAAAGTTTAATATGCTCTTTGCATACAAAATATAATTTCGTTATTTTATTTGTTTTTTTTTATATAGATTTTATTTATATGTGGTGCAATATTAATTTTTTATACTATTTATTGTGCCACTGCATACTATTTTCATAGCAATTGTAAATCAAATTCAAATCGTAAACTTTTCTAAATTAAATGTTATTTATAAACTTATTTATTTTTTTAATAAACACTTTGGATGTCGCGTAATTGTTTTAACAATTGGTTTACAATTTGCGATGAGATATATACAGTAAGACTATTTAATAGCATTTTGTATATAAAATGAATATAGAAGAATAAGTTCGCTCATATTTTTTAGGAATATAATATTTATATGGGAAATTCATTCTGTAACATGTTGTTATATGTGTAAATAAGTATTGTTTTAAGTACTTGATCAAAATTTCGTAAACTCATCTTAAATTAAGAATCCATAAGTTTACATGAAATACTAAACAAAAACAAGAAAAAAAAAGAACAAAAAAAAAGTTTTCCTATTTATTTTTACGCGTTTTTTATTTTCTTTTTCTATGAATTCATCTTGAATTGCTTTTATACGATCGAAATTTACTATTGAAAGTTTTTTTTTTATTAACTGAATCTTTTATTTTTGTTATAATTGTATAGTTTTATTTTAATATTATCCTTTTGGTATGTTCCATAAGGAGTACGTTGTGTTCATTAGTTTGTAGGATATGTTAGCCATTAAAATGCCATGGAAGACGTGATTTAAAAATATCACATCTTTCATTTGATATGGAATTAAAAAAAAGAGATACTGATACCAGTAAATAAAATGCGATAATCGCATAATGACTAAAGAAAAAATATAAAGCGACTAAATAAATATGAGAAACGTCATTTTGTGCCTTAAGAAGAAGGCCTTATGAACCAAAATAAGACTAATTTTTATAATGCATTTTCATTGCATTTATAACAATTGCAAATATATGTTAAAAAAATGCAATTTGTTTATGAGTGAGTAATTATCCTTACATCAATCACACTAACCGAGCGTGTGAATAGGATGAAAAAATATTTTTTATTATGAATATAGCTAGTTTTAAAATGCATGTTAATTTATAAAATTAATACGAGTTCAATATTTTTTTAATATCGTTTATATCAACATATATTTTAGTTTGCTTTAATGATAATAAATAATATAAATAATTATTTCATTTTGGGGTTTTTAGAATACCCTATACAGGGAGTTAACTTACAATTTGCCAGTTTTTTTTATTATAAGAGTTCAATAGAATTGTAGACTTTTTTAAAAATAACATTATGAAATAAAAATGCATGTTTTATTTCTTTTATAAAACGAATGTACAATGTTCAATAAAAATATATTAAATAAAATATGTTTAATATTTTCAACCTGTTATTTATATTTCAGCCTCAACATATCAAATACTTCCCTAACTCGAACTTCTCTATATCTCCTATTTTTGAGTTTATCGATGTGAATCGATAGTTTTAGGTTTGTTGCGTTTCCGGTCTAGCCGAAAATCATTTTTATAAATGGAACACCCTATATATTTTAACATATTCAAATGCAACATACAAAAACTACATTCAAAAACATAAATATTAAAAATTTAATTTAAAAGGAAAGCTTTTGATTAAAAATTAGTAAAAAGCTACAAATTACACAATTAATTAATTAATCTTTTTAACATAGGGCATTTTTAATATGCCGTTCTCGCCACTTCAAAATGATTTTGAAAGAATTTCAAAAAAATGTTTTAATTAATAAGTTATTCTTCTATAAATTTTATATTATGTTAAAAATTTTTTTGTAGTTAAATAAATTTTTTAATATGGATGTTTCTGAATGTAGATTTTTATGCTGCGTTTCAAAATTTAAAAATATATAGGGTGTCTCAATTAAAATAAAATAAAATGAAATCCTTTCCGTCTAAATCGAAAATGCAATAAAATTATAAAAATATTATTCAATGCTTTTTTTAGGGTATCCGTATGGGCAATTTTCAATTGCGCAACTGTTTGCTTACAGTTGCAATGTAGTGTGCCCGAAATATTGCAACTAAAGAGCAACTGAACAATTTGAGCCAAAACAAAAACTGTTTAGTTGCTGAAACTTGCAATTTAGTTGCAGTTGCATGAGTGCGCAGTACCATAAAACAACGGTG
>JAODFZ020020849.1:0-14954 GCA_027574845.2 Deinopsis erosa
GCATTTTAATAAGGATATAAAATTCAAATACTGATTTAAGTTTAGAACTGTCAAATGTCAGAGGCAGTGTCACCAATCTGAAAAATATGATTTCACCAGTTGCGGTTATCGAATGACCAAAAATAGTTGCGCTTATAGAGAGTTGCGGTTAGCGAATGTTGCGTGAATCGAAGTTGCATTTATCGAATTTTTACTGTATTACAATTACATAATTCTTTGAAAATTTAATCAAAATATTTTTTGTCATTATTCTTTAGAATAGAGTATAGATAGACTATAGAGATTTTTTTATGTGCATTTCCACCATAGAAATTTAATTTTTGCTGTTGTTGCATTGATAGAATCATGAATTAAAAATATTTTAATGGATTTAAAAAGTGAAATATGTTCAACATTAAAATATCAATATTTTATTTATTTATTAAAAAAATAATAAAAATAATCAAATATTAATTATGAGACTATCAGAATTTGTATTGTAATTGTGAATAGAATTTGTAGTTGGAAACGCAATACATTGTTAGCATGTTGTAATTTGCCTAATTATAATAATGTCATGTTAAATTTTGTAATTTTGTATTAATTCAAGGACGAAAATGGAGTTCTTCTGTTCTGTACTACCAAACTATATTTATAAAAAATTAAATTTGGGAGAAAGATATACGGCAATCTGTTTTTGATGTAATTGAGTTTGATAGCGACGTCGTTACCCAGAAAAGTTTACTATTATTCTTATAAACCTATGGCAATGGAAGTACGTGGAATTGGAGTTATGTAATGCCCAATTTGCCCTACAAGTATAATTTTATTTATATTTATTTTCCACTACTAATTTTATTCCACTTCTGGATTTATAAAATATATTTTTACTTTATTTTCATTTACATTTCCTTTACATATCGAAGAATGTATTTTAAAGCAAAAACTTTACATTCTGAAGGACCCCTTCAGCAAATGAAATATATTGACGTACCCTTCCATTTTTTATTGTGTTAGTGTGTAGTCAACGTTTTAAAAAATCACTAAATAATTTAAATTGCATATTTCACACAAGGAATGTAGCAAATCTACAAAAATATTATAAAAATTTTCAACCAAAAACCTTATTAATTAAAATTTATTTAAGACNAAAGTTTTAAAAAATCACTAAATAATTTAAATTGCATATTTCACACAAGGAATGTAGCAAATCTACAAAAATATTATAAAAATTTTCAACCAAAAACCTTATTAATTAAAATTTATTTAGGACGCAGATAATTATTAATAAATGACTAGGTTTATAATTTATTATGTAATAGTTACTGAATATTCTCTTCAATTTAGACATTTCTTGAATTATTAATAAACTAATGTCTTAAATATAAACCAAAACTAATTCAGAATAGAAAAATGTCTGGTTTTTAAATTTATTTTCAAATGAATAATTTATTATAAATTGTAGTAATATGTATATAAATTTTCATATCCACATATAGTAAATAAGTTATGGTAGATCTGCAAGTTATTCACTTCTAATTCAAAATGAAATTGAAGTGTAAATTCGTTGAATGTGAAAGAGTGATAGAAGTTGTCAATCTATATATGTATATATGTTTGGGAAAAAGTTGTGGAAGGATCTAAAAGGATCTAAAATCACATTTTATCAACTAAAAAATATATTCGAATGTTAGTTCTAAATGAAAAGACATTTTGCTACTATAAAATTTTTGCTAGTCTACGATTTTTAGTTTAATTAAAAACTGAATGGAATCAATTTCTCAGTCGTCTCAGTTATAATTAAATAATAATTAGTTTTGAACTTTTCTACACTTTTATGAAGAACTCTCTCTGCTTTCTAATAAATATCTAAAATGAAATTCCTCCTCTTTAAAAAATACGACTCTTTTTTGATTCTTGTGTTAATAGGTCTAATGGGAAATGTATTGCCCACATGGGCTTCATAAAAATTGCAAGCATTTCAAAACAAATTTTTTACAATCTAAGTCGAAAACCCTTAACAAAAAGAATCTTTTCCATCAGTAATTTCTAGTAAAATAAAATAGAAACTTTTTTAGAGTCTTATTTATTTCGAGATATATAAAAAGAAAAGAATTTATTTTTTTCTATTTAAACTTTTTATGTTTGCTGACTCTTAAGCAATATAACAAAAAATGTGGTTTTTAGCATTTTTCTAATACATTTTATGTACACAAAATGTATAATATAAAAAGCTCGTTCAATATTATGTTTGACAAAAATTGTTAAACAAAAAAATTAATAAAACAATGAAAAAATTATTCGCTTCATTTACATCTCATGTTGTAGCTGTAGGTATATGAAAATGAAAGTAAACTCAATTATTATACTCTGTTGTCGTTCATAAATTATAAATGCACAATATTTATGATGATTAATTACTCTCTGACTTAAACATTCAAAAATACATTTCTCATTTCAAATTATGTAAGTAAAATAAAATGTTTATGTGAAATATGCTTTTATTCAATAATAAATTAATACGAAATTTAATCTAATCTGTTAATTTTATTGATTAACTTTAATATTTATTAAGTAAATAATAGAATTGGTTAAAATACGTAGGTATTTCTAACGCCTGAAGCGTTTTAACGCATATGAAGCATGAGGGAAACATAAATAACAATTCAGCAATGACAAATTGCAAAATGCGATTTATCGAACGAAGCATGGCAGATTTTTAATAAAAAGTCACATTAAATAAAAGAAAATGAAAGGCTTTTAGATGTGTTACGTGTACACATTCCCACTGATCAAATAGCTGATTCCATGTAATTTGTTGTTATTTGATATAAGTGTTATATTGGAATCTCTTTCAAAGAAACTTTATTTAGTTTCATTATTATTTCTATGAAAAAAAAACTAATTTATTTAGCAAACGCTTTATTTATCATACCATATGTTTTTATTATACAAAAAGATTCTTCTTATTGAAAAGTTTTATTGCCTTCTATAATTTATTATGTATGCATTCAAGTCGTATAATTAATCAAATTGTCTATTAGAAAGAAAAGTAACTAAAAAAAGATTTAAAAAGGGTGTGAAATTAATTAAGCTGTAGGAAAGCTTTTAACAGAAATTTCTTTGCTAATTTTTATATCAGATTGCAGATAATTTTATAACTAATCCAAATAATTCCCAAAGTATAATCTAAATCAATTCAAATTTCTACTAAATTTAAAACAATTAATTTTAGTTGTAAAGAAATTCTTTATAAAATCAAAGCTTTTAAAAGAATTTACTTTGCTGGATTTTATGATATTGCAGATAATTTTATAACAAATCCTAATAATTCTCAAACTATAATCGAAATCAATTCAATTTGTTGTAAAGAAATTCTTTATAAAATCAAAGTTTATTCGGTAATTTTTTCTTTGTCAATATAAGTTTATTGAAAAATTTAAAATCAAGCTTTTATATATTCTGCATCATACATAATAGAAGAGAGTGAAACAAAATTGTTTTCCATTGAACTTTAAAATTTCCTTCTGAAATTTAGATTTTATGAAGGCGGTGGCAACAAGTTATAGTGAAAGATTCTCTTCTCACATTGTAAACAAACAGAGTTGTGAAATATATTTCAGGATAAATAGTTTTCAATTAATATTTTACATAAGTAAACGCCTCAAACATTTATCATTTAACATTGTCATAGAATATTGCATTTTAGTTGAATTAAGTTGAAGGGGAAATTGAAGATCGTTTAAACTGTTATATACAAATGTATAATTTCATTCTAGTTAAAATAGTTTTAAGCTTTATGTTATTAAAATAGCAATTTATTTAGAATGTTAATGGATTTCAGCTTAAATTAATAAGTTTATTTATAAAGTGCTCATAAGCTATTATGAGATAAAATCATATGTGTTGAATACTTGTATAGAAGAAAAACTACAAGCAGAAAAAATATGTATTCGATTTAAGATAGAGTATCCATGTCAATAGATGCCAGATTGATGTAATAGAAGTGGAAGGTTAAAGGATGTGGTCAGAAGATTTACACTTCAAAAGCGTAAATAGTCCTTCGGCTGATGGAATTGCTTCTGCTGCAAAATGCATTTAGATTTTTTGTTAACAAAAACTGACAAAAACAAATCTTTTGTTCATTACTAAAAAAATCAGCAGATTATTCAAGCTTTACTTAGAATGTAAAAACCGAAATCTTTTTCCTTTCAAGGATTTAATTAAATTAATTCTAGTTCGTTAGCAATGCATTTTGAATCAATTATTTCATTTTAGGAAATTATATATTTTCATGCAGTTTTATTTTGCTTTGTAATATAAAAATTAAGTAGATAATATTTTTTTGTAAAGAAAATATAGATAATATTATTTTGAGCATAAAAAAACGTCTTTGCTTTACTTTATTTATCAGTTGTATATTGAATTGACTTATATTTTGGATTAAATTTAAATCTCTTTTATTATAATCTCTAACATGTGTCTTATTTCCTATGCTTAGTGGCGGAATTTTGGTGGACGCCATACAAAGCTTACTTTGGGTTCATAACACACAAAAAAATTCAATAATTTTTATATGTGGCATATTCATATAAAAACAGTCACCAAAGCAACAGCCCATGCTTGAAATATATCTTCTAAAAGCTACAGGAAAGTATAAAAGCTTTTTTTTTAATTATTTTTTACTTATACGCAAATCAAATAACTTTTTTATTGAAGGCTATTGTTTGCACTGATAAAATAAAGAAAAATGTGATTTATGATATTGAACTAACATATATGACATTTTAGTTTCAGTTTCACTTAAAAGGGTAGATTGATGATTTATCTTCATGTTTTAGTCAATAAAATCTACAATTGCTTGTTATATAGAAGTGAAGTTGCATTAAATTCTTGAAACACAAAAAAAATTATATAACTTTTTAATATAAGAAAAATGCTTTTCTTTCTATCTCGTTCAATTTCATGTTTTTCACTCAATAAGAATAGTAAAGAATTTCATCAAATAAGTCGAACCTTTCAAACCTACAGCTACGTGACGGAAATGCTTGCAGAACTTTTTATATGAACAATTATTGAATTATAATTACAGCAACTTTTATTATAAATAACGGGACAAAATATGCGATCAATATTTTTATAAATTAAAAAATATTTTTATTTTGTTTTAACATTCTTTCTGTCTAAACATACGATGAGTAGGACTAAAACATTTATTATAAAATTTCTCAAATCCACTTTATTAAATTAGGAGATACTGAAACCTTTGTTAAAATAAAAATTTAGTTTGAAGCATGCAACTTGTCTCGAAAAGAGTAAAAACGTGTAGAATGTCAACGAAAACAAAACTTTAGATAAACTTTTATAAATTGTATTTATTTTGTCAGTTAAAAATACATGCAAACATATATTGAACGGGAAAATGCTTAAATCATAACATGATTAATAGTTTTCATTATTCATAATTTATCATCCTATAATTTTAATCATATTTAAAAGTCTTATACATCAAGCTTTTTCTTCAATGTAATTTGATTATTTTGCTAAAATGTTCTATGTGTCTGTTTAAAACAATAATGACTTTTACTAAATAAATCTTTTTACCTTTATGTTAAAGCTACATGCAACAAATTTAAGCTAAATTGCATAATAATATTTAAAGACAATGTGTAATAATACAGAATTATGCTTTCTAAAGTACTATTTTAAATTTAATTCAGTAATTGTAAATTAAAATAGAATTATTATAAATGATATAAAAACGGTTGTTAACTAAACAGTTTAGTTGCAAATGTGGCATTAATAATATCTATTTTACAAATGGAAATTTCAACAACATTTCAAGTTTTGTAAATTATTGGTTTCAATAAGCATTAAATATAATATATAAGTTTGAGTTTGGAATTTCCATTACAAGTTTTTCCTAGAAAATTTTCAGTTCTCGATAATGACAACAATTTTCAGAGTATTTAATTAAAACTTTCCTCTTATACAGTTTACTATAAGATTTCTTATTTTTCAACACGTTGTTAACTTGAATTAAAAAACAACGTAATGAACTGAAAAATGCATTTAAATACTAACATCCTATTTGTGTTCATAATGCACATTTAAAGATTCAAACAAAAGATAAAGGATTAAGAGTTTAAATTCATTATATAAAACAGAGTTAAACAGAAATTTTTAATGGAAATGCTGTGCAAATGATAAGTATAACACAAACACAATTATTTCTTTGTCTTCTTGGGAGAATATTTTCTTAAGTTTAATGAAAGTAAATAATATAATAATTTCTATTTAAATATTTGAGGTTAAATCTTGTTTTTAATTTATTTTTTATAATGAATTATAATATAAAAGCTCTTATCTTGTTTATTTCTATGGAAATTAGTATTTATAAACTTTACTAATTTTGTTCTATACAATTACAGTAATTTTTTTTGTAATAAAGTAACTCATTTTGATGATGAAACTTAATAACTTTAAATGAATGTTATAAATAAACAAAATAATATGATTTTTGTATAAACACGGAAAATTTAATTTGATTTGATTGAATTGTTAGTACAAATATTTTACAAATAATTAGATTAAAAAATAAACCATATAAATTTTTATAAAAAATGATTTATTATTTAATTTTGTTGTAGAGGCTGAGTATGGATATGAAAAAAATTAAATTTACATTTTGTTCATAAATATTTCCTCTTATGTGAATTATTTATTATTTGAGCATAAATCAAATTGCTAGAAGCAGAACATTTTTTTTAATGGTGAAGTTGTTTTACTAAAGTAAAGGTAATGGATGCAACTGGTTGTTGTTAGGTATGATTTATTAAACAACGTAATAATAATAATTTCGCTTTCAAGATAAATCAAAGTTAAACCATAAAATTTCAACTTTAGTAAGTTATTACAAAGCTCGGATAAATAACAATTTTTTTCTATGTAAAAAGTTGGAACCATTTGTCTTAAAAATAATTCTTCTAACAACAATATCGAATAATTTATTAGTTGATCATTTAGTGCCGCTCAACAAAGGCGCAATCAACTTTTTCTATTTAAGACCGTCATTTTAATATAGCCGCAAGCACAAGGATTTTTTTATATGATAACATGTTAAACATAAAATTTTTGATAGGCCCCACCATAAATGTATATAACTTTATCAAGCATGTTCGCCTAAGAAAATTCTGAATTCGACATTTCCAATTGGATTTAGAGCAAACGCTTGTCCTAGATCTAACCGCATTTGAACAACATACTTGTTAAATTCTTTTCAAAACATCCTTTTTAAGAACAAATCGGTTAAAAATGAAAATCAATCACGAATCAATCCTTTTTAATCACGTCTCTTATCATATTTGTACAATATGATATTGATTTTAAAAACTGTTTATTAAATAAAAATAAAACCAAAATGCTATGTTTATTTTTAATTGTTTGCTGTTAAAATATGCAAAATTAATTCATAATGTAAACAAAAATCTGTATAAAATTATTAATAATAGAATATTCATTTCCTGATCATTTAAATTACATCCAAATTTGAAAAGCAAACTTTTTTCAATTTTTATATTAATTTCCTTTCATTTTTTTATTAAAAAATACAGTTTTGTTTGACTTTATCTTAATACTTAAATCTACTTTAACTTTTATTATTATTTCAGCAAAGGAATACTTTGTTTGATTAAATTTACTTATATATTTTTTTAAATGACTCAATAAAAAATATAATTGGAAGTTGTAATAATTTAATCCATTGGTATGTAATTACACGAAAAAAAATTATTTTGATTAACGACCGGAATGCAGATAAGAATAATTCGTTACATGTGTAACAAATTCATTATTAAAGTACCCTTTCAACGTACCAGGCAAAGATTTAACTGTCCTCTATGATTAAAATATATTTATTAGTAAATTGTGTAATATTGGTTGTGTTAATCAATTGAAATTATTCTAATAAGTTTGTTAATTTGTAGATTGGTTTTGCAATGTCCTTCAATTTCAGTATCATTGCAATACGCAAGTGTGTTAAAGATAAAAACTATGCAGTAACTTGGGAGGCGACATTTGCACAAGACCTAATTACTAAGGCAATTTTCAATACTTCAATACCTTACGGAGGCTTTCCAGTAAGACAAATAAAAAACTAAAATAAAATAAAATCATTAAATAAATATTTATTGAAGGTTCGTTACACAATATCATATTCAATTGATAATAAAAAATTCCTTCCATTAGTGAAACTAAATGATAATGATGCATGTGAAGCATCAAATAAATATTCTGGTGAAATGTGGCATGATATGGAAAGAGGTTTCCATATTCAACCAGTTGGTGCTTGTCCAATACCAAAAGTAAAAGCGTCCATTTTTTATAAACAAACAAACAGAAATGATTCAAATGAATATTACAGGGTGTCTATGAGGTAAAAAACTTTACTCTCAATTGGAATCGTTCCCGTTTTCAAGCTTTACCATACGGATATATAAAATGTAAAGTGGAAGGTTTTGATAAAGTCAACAAAACTGAATATATGTGTCTACTTATTGATGGTCAAAATATATAAATGATATGTAATGATTTCAATGAATTTTTACTAAAATTATAAACTCATTAATCCAACAATTATTTTATAATTATTTATAAAAAAAACTTTATTCTTATTATATAATAAATCATCGAACGTAATAGAAATGTGCGTGCATTGCAGTAAATTATATTTTCTTATAATTTTATTGAATTTCCATAACGTTATTGGAATTATTTTGCATTCCGTACGAATGTGTGCGACTGATAAAGAATATCCAATAAGTTGGCATTCGACTATAGCAAATAATACAATTATATATGGTGTTTATAATGTTACGATACCACTTGGAGGCTTTCCAGTATGTACAATATATATAAGAAAATTGTTCCAATATTAATTAAACTTATATAGAGTCGAACACATGTGTACTACTCACCAAATAATAAGACGTTTACAAAGTTAACAGATATTTATGCAAATGATGCTTGTATAGCATTAAATCAACATGGTGGTGATTTTTGGCTTGATGTACAAAGAGCAATGGGAATTCATCCAGCTAGTGCTTGTCCAATTAGAAAAGTTTGTTTGAAATATTGAGGGTGAACAATTAAGCTTTTTTCATGTGAAAAAAATTAACAAATATAAACTACAAAGATAATCAATATTTAAAGTATAATCATTTCCTGAATTGTTTGAGGCAGGACTTTTTGGTCAACGATAGAAAATCTTTATTTCGAAGGCTACTGAATTTTTAATACTAATAATAATAATATTTAATACACGCAGTAAACGACCGGGATCAACAACACTTCAACCTAATTTCCTGCAATTACGAAAAAATTAGCAAAATCTTTATTTGTATTGGATTCTATCGTTGACCAAAAGACCAAAAAATTGAGGCAAATCCAGTATACAGATAACGACCATAATAAATTAGTTTATATTTCGTAAAATTTTGTTCACAAAAAAAATACAGAAAAGCTCATCCCTAATACAATGAATAACACAGCTATAATTAATTTCTTTTAGGGCGCCTATATATTAAGGAATTATGTAATTGATTTTACACGCATAAAAATGATTTCAGCTATACCTTTCGGTTACATACGATTACAAAGCGTATCTTTTAACAGATCAACGAAATTTGAATATATTTGTATGATAGTTGAATTATCAAACTTCTTAGTGAAACGGAATCATTAAAAAGTGATTAATTAAGCAACTTGTTGAATAATTGTAGATGTATAGTAAGTAAAGTTTTTATTAATACATAAACAGGTTTATTATAAATATAATATGTGTAATTGTGTGGGTGTTAGAAATGGAGTGAATTATCAAAGCATTCCGCTAAAATTTAATTCAAGAGAAAAGTTTTCATATAACACGTAAAAGAAATTGTCTTGAAAATGTTCTCTGAATTAAGATAACTTAATGAAAGTGTACGTAGATATTTTAACAAAAGAGAAACACTAGATTTTAATTACGCGTTTATTTTTTTCAATGTTTCGTTTGCAAAAAGTATTTTATTTGCACATAAAGTAAATATATTTTATGCTAGCAAATACTTGACATAAAAAAATGTAAATATTTGTCCTTTATTGCTTTTTATACAAATATTTTTAAAAATTAAATTGATTATATCAGTGGCATATTATAACGTAGGCAGTCAGGAAATTGCTAAAAGGCACTTCTTAAGGGAGATGAAAGAAGTAAATGTAAACTAGCAAATCTGACCGTTATGTTGAAATTGTAAAAAAATCTGAGAACTAAAATTTTTTTTTATACGCTTACTAAAAAATTGTTCCATTTTTATAATATATGAATATAAAAATATATTTTATAGTGGACCCCGTTGACCATAGCGGCCCACTAGTTTATATAGGTTTTAGAATAAACGTAAAATATTTTTTGAAAAATTCTATTTTGTTTTTTGCTGTATTCTAAATTAGTTTTATTATATAATAGAATACAATTACCAAAATTAATTAATAATTAAATCTATTATCAACGTAAAATAACAATAGTTATTAAACAATGTCTTGTTATATGTATATAAAATAATTGAAGTGATTATTAATGATGATTAATTACTAATATAGCAATGTACGTTTACATTCTAAGAATATTTAATTGCATATAAATTTAAGTAATGTTTATTGATTCTCTGTATTGTCATTAAATGTAATAAAAAGTTCTGTTATTTTCTGCACTGACATTTAATAAAATTTATGGAATTGGTTTAAGTTTCAAGATTTTAGAAGAGGATTTTAAACCAATTTTCCTTTCTTTCGTTTTCCTTTAATAATAATATATAATCTATAAGCGAATTTAGAAAATAATAAATGAACAACAGTTGTTACCTCGTTTCGAGTTTAAACAAATTATATTGTTTCAAAAGTTTAATAAAGGAACAAATAACAAATGTTCTTTTTGAGTTTATTTTTGTATTGTATTTAAAATTAGTCTAATTAATTTTTATTTATAAATAATTATGATATTAAACAGAGTCTGTTTTGTGTTTATAAGTAACAATAGATTTAGTAAACACAAAGATTGTTTTAAATTTATTTTAAGCCTCTTATTTGTAATCAAAGAAAGTATCAAAAACTTTTAAAGTAAATAAATTTAATATGTATTTTCAAGGTAATTTTAACACAGAACTTTTATAATCTTCTTTAAATTTCTAAAACTATTATCAAACATTTTTTATTCATTTATTTAATATGTCAACAGAGAGGTAAATTAATTGCTCGTCTAGACAATACCAAACGTCGTATGAAATGAAAATTAAATTTATTAATATGATGAAAATTAAGTTTTCTAATTCAGTTTTAAATTAATATTCATGAAAAATAAAATTTCAAATATACATAAAACTTGTTACTACAGATATAAAGCGTATTTTATATGCTTTTTTGAAATAATTGAAAATTTTATTTGTCAACATTAGAGAGGTTTTATTATAGATATTATATAAAATATAAAAATGTTTTGTTAAATTAATTTTATTATCAAAACCAAGCAATAATTAAACTCATAATAAACATTAAATTTTATATAGTTATATCATTCGGTTATTACGCGGTTATGACATTTATTGTGATCAGTGGATTACAAAATTAGCATTAACGTTAGATTGAAAATTACATAAAAAGACTGACACACAATAGTAAATTTTATTTCATTCAGGTTATAGAAGAATCAATTTTATATAAGTACAAATGTAGGTAATATCTAATAGTTAGAAATCTATATTACGTTACGACATAGCTCCCCTTATTAAAATATAGTGGTTATCAACCCGTCTTCCACGAATCCTCTTTCAGTGTTCCGCGAAAAAATCTACATTTTATCTTTAAATTTGCATTTAAGATACAACATATGATCAATAACCTAAATTTGAATGAATTTTTTTTGTATTTTTTTGTCAGTGTTCCGCGTAAAAAAAATCATGTGAATGGTGTTCCGTGCTTTTAAATTAGTTGAGAACCACTGTTATAATATATAATTCCTTTTCTATATATCAATTATAAAGTGCAACTCAATTTATAAATATTTTCGATTTTGCCCCGTAATAACGTAATACACATTATAATTGCTAGGAGCTGTTTTTGTTCTTGCCCCAAATTCGGGGTAAGTTCGAACTAGTTGAAATTTAATATAATTTCGTATAAAACTAAAAATAACTAAGGAAAATTGGTGGCTTTGTCAATACAAATTATAGAGTAATAACTCCACTACGCATTGATACCAATATATGTTAATTATTTAAAAAAGAACTTAAAAATAAATGCGATTAAAGTCAAACTTTGCGAAATCTAGTACGAACTTACCCCACTTCACCTTAATACAGTAATACCACAGACAATATTATATACAGACGGGAAAAGTAATAGGAGTTTTGTCAGTCGCTGTGTTGTCATTTGGGTCGCCTACGTACTGCAAAATTTATTTAAAAAAATCATTTTTCGCTCAAAAATTTTATGATATTACCTGTTTCTGACCGTACAATTGTCTGTGGTAATACCTGCTTAATGGCTATATAAAATGTTATTAGAAAAAAATGAAAAGATAATAATAAGGTTATTCATTTCAATATAGATTTCCTTTTTTATATTTAATTGCTATTATATTGAAACCACGTTTTACATGCCCGGAATTCACGTTTCCCCGCTATTTGGGTTCTATTTTGACAATCCCATTTCATTGTAGTGCATTGTTTCTAACCCCATATCTAAGTTTTCCCCTCGAATTACGTTTCTTTTCAGTCCCTACAAAAACGTAAAAACGGAGTTTCACTGTATATATAAAAGCAATTAAATCGCTTTTTTAATTTAAAATAACAAAAGAATATGAATGCAATAAAATGAATTTTCCACTTTATTTGGAAACACAAGTAACCCACTCTATGTGTGCGCTATAAACTGAGAAAGAATTTGGTGCGAAAAGATGCAAACAAAAGTAAAAATAAAATACAAGTTCGCTTCAATGACAAATGCATGTTGATGACAACAGACAAAAAGGTATAAATTTTATTATATTCTATTCTAAATCATAAAACGTTGTACAAAATGTATAAAAAGGAACCGGTTAGAACATTTTGCTAAAGGAACTAATATATTACAAAATAGGAAGTAAATCATAATATTCGAAGCCTGCTGTATTTGATACTTAGCAGTTAATATAAATTTATTTTTATATAGAAATATAGATAATGAGCAAACTACAAATGAGTAAAGTTAGTAAGTAATTGCAAAGCTTAATTAGATTTTGTATGATAGAATTGAATTGATTTGTAATTTGTGCGTCAATAAGTTCACTGTAGGTATTGGAATCATGAGGTTAAGATTTTAGCAATTTAACTGTCGATGTCAAGAACATATAATTTAACCGGATGATAATAGTCTTAAGTTTTGCTTCAGTCTTGGGAATACAAC
Organism: Deinopsis erosa; assembly: GCA_027574845.2. Taxonomy (NCBI): domain Eukaryota; kingdom Metazoa; phylum Arthropoda; class Insecta; order Coleoptera; family Staphylinidae; genus Deinopsis; species Deinopsis erosa. Next base: position 13,456 of record JAODFZ020020849.1, read on the forward strand.
AGAAAGCTCTTACTTGATTTGACAATAGGAGTTATCCTCTTCAATAAACGTACGAATACAATATTTCTAATTATAAACTCTTGGACTTGAACCTTATACATATTTATACAATTACATATTAAATTCAATCGTATATCACTTAGATCATCCAATTATCTCTTAATTAAATTCAGTAACAAAAAACGACTAATTTTCTAATTTATCCAACAATTAAGTTAAGGCAAACAATTGTAAACAGTTCTCTCAAGTATTATTCAATTAAATTTTCATTTAAAAATTATAAAACCTCTCGCAAAAATTAAACTGATTCAAATGTTTTTTTTTTCAATAACGCAATTAAAATTCTATATTCAGTAATAATTAATATTTTAAAATGAATTTAATTGACTCACTATGTTTTGCAAATAATTTCTGTGAAACATTTATAAGTCATTTCATAAACAATAATATGTAATATTAACGAAGTAAACATGCTGCAATTTAAATGTTAACAAAGCAATTAGATGAAATTAATTGACAAATAAAGGCGGTTGTAAGATAAATAAAAAACTATGTTAGCATTTTAATAAATTTGCTTTAATAATTGAGTTTTTTATTGGAATTTGAGTATATGCTTATAATTTAATTAAAAACGTCATGTTTCTAATTATAAGTTAAAATCATTTTAGACAAGCTTAGAACATTTTAAATCAATTATTTTTTATTGATGTTACGAGTATTAAGTTATGTTATAATATTAAACATTAAAATTTTGTTATTTAAGAGAGAAATGTTTAGTTAGAGTATAAAAGGTTTTTCTTTCATAAAGCAGCATCGATGTGCGTATTGCTGAAAATGACGTTGCTTTTCATATTCGAAGAGTGCATATTAAAGCAACCTTTTAACTCGTTATTTATAATTTACGTCGTCTCTTTGAGTGGCATCTTCACCATAAAGAAATTGTTTGAGAAATGTGTATTATACAGCTTCCAACGGTCAGTTAGCTTTCAGAAAATTTTCAGGTCAAGTTTAAATGTGAACCACATGCGACGTGCACCAATTTTATTTTCAAGTTTAACGGTATACATAACGTAAAAACATGAAGAATATTAAACGATTGCAAACTTGGAAAAGTTTTCATCGTTGAAATTTTCTATAACAACTTTTTATATATTTAGTTTGTTCGAGTTTTGGTTGTTCAATTAATACATAAATTTAAATTCAATTCAAACTTTTTTACTATTCAAACAAATATTTATTTTAGCAAATAGTTGTAGACAATGTATTTTTAAATATGTTTCCATCAAATCCTGTTTTGATTGCTACTTCAAGCTATTTCTGTCAATTTTCATTCCATTTCGGTTCAATAAACTCAACATTTAAGTTAAATACCTATATATTTAAAAATAAATACTACCTCCGTTCCAGAATAGCTGTCACATTTGATGCATAAATTTTGTTCCAGAATACTTGTCACATTTGATCAAATTTTTGTAGCTATAGCTTTAACTGTGTCAGAC
>JAODFZ020020898.1:0-42030 GCA_027574845.2 Deinopsis erosa
AAAATATGCGTGTTGAAAATAATAATAATCATTAAACCGTCTATTTGTTATATATTTTTTGTTAGTTTTTGTTTTTGTTAAATAAAATTTGTTGAAAAAAAAAATTATGCATCAACCCAATAAGTTAGTTATAAGTTGAAATTACCTTTTCCAATAAATCCGGAATATTAACATTATTGATTCCCATAACATTATTAACATTGTTTATAGAAACATTCTCTCTAATTTCTAATTTATTAAGAACTTTCATTAAATAAATTTGATCAAGCTCCAATACGTACTCTTTAAACAATTTCTTGTTGATGTTTGTTAAACTAATATTATTTGCTAGAAGTGAAATTAGATGAATGTGTTTAATAATAAATTATGTATGTAAGATTTCATAACTGAAAAGCTATAATTAACGATGAGGAATGTAAATTCGTCTCATTGTAAAAGCATTTAAATTATGATGCCTTTACAAAATCATAATTTACAGCATATATATTACCTGTCACATTAAGAAATTCAATATTATTAATATGATGTGGTTTATCAATAAAAATTGTATTATTCAAAAGCTCATTCAAATTCTTCTCGTTGATATTATTACAAAACAATTTTGTTACGTTCACATTACGCTTAACAATTAAGTTTTCAAATACTTTCGAACCTAAAACATTTTCAATAAAAATGAATTGTTAATGATAATTAATGAATAAAATACCAAAGTTTTCTGGTGTTGTTTTTGTTAATAAACTGGTTGTGGCAATTGAATTTATAAAATCGGTTTTTAAATTATCGATTGTTACATTACCATTGAAAGTTTTTCTTCCTTTAATTACATATCTGAAAATAATGATGTTCGAATTTGATTGCATTATTTCTGAGTATAAAAATCTGTTAATTTACGACAAAATAATTTTTTAAAATTGCAATTCAATTTGGCTGATTTCTCGACTAAATAATAAATACATCTGGGTTTCGCTTTGCGTCGTAGATACGTTCCAAAATTTTGCGACGCAAACTGAAACGACGCAAAGTGAATTAAATAAATAAAAAAAACGACGCAACTTCAAAAAATTTACAACGCACAGCGAAAATTGGTATATTTTTAGGAGCGACGAAAGTTCGAAGCGACGCAAAACGAAACGACGCATAGCGAGGCGTAGTTGTAATCAAAGATGGCTTTGAATTTATTAGAAGTCATAGACATCTTAGATTCATTTTTTAAATCAGCCATTTATTAAATTGCAGAAATTTTCGTAAAAATAAATTATTTTAAACATACGGGGTGGATTTGTTTATGTTGATAAATAAGAAAATAGTAGGGGTGGGCGTGTTTTGAGAAACACTCGGCATAATAGAAACGAATTGATGCATTTACTTACTCCCCATTCAATTTAACAGCTTCCCTTTCGAGTAATTTCAAATTTGGAAGATGCTGCAGGTCTTCATTGAGAACGATATTACCAAAAACAGTAACATTTTCAAAAATATATTTCGTATATTGTTTATCTTCTAAATTATTAACCATGTAATTTTCGAGTAAAACATTATTTAAAATATTTGTGTTTATATGCGGTGTAGAAATGCCCTTTTGAGCTTGAAAATGTACCGGAATTTCCTGTAATGCGAATACATTTTCATCAGTGATAGCAATGATAATAAAATTCTATTAGTCAAGTTGTACCTGATTTGTAGTTTTCAGCCAATAGTCATTGAAATTTTCCTGATTAAACTCATTACCGTTAATAAATAGTTTTGCCGAATGGAGCAGGTGGACATTTTCCAAATGCAAATTGCCAATGATTTTTACGCTGTTATTATAAATTTGTAATAAATCGCTCTCGTTAGTACCTACTATATGATTCTGTTTGTAAAATTCGCCATCGGATCCATTTACAATCAGATTTTTTATTATAACATGTTTTATAACAACCGGCCCTATATAAAAAAATATTTATTACATAAAATTTTCATTCGATCTGTTCATTAAAATATTGCCTGCGATCACAGTATCCACATTTTCGCCAAATGTTGCAACATCTCGCACAAAATCCAATCCATTTATATTATTTGAGATTATATTTCTCACATTAACATTATTAAATTTCATATTTGATGTTATTGTTTGATCTGTTGTTGTTGTAAGTAAATTACTCGCATTTCGACCGTTAATCAAATTTGTATGTAAATTATCCGTACGGAATGTCAATATAGACAAATTCCCTATAAAAAGAAAATAATTTCAATCAATCAATTGCTAATTAATTAAATCACCATCAATATGTTGCGATGATCCAATTTTAAATAGCGAATCAGTGAAATTGTCCCAAACAATGTTATTTATTTCTTTAACATTTAAATTGTGAATTTGAACGTTTGGTTGAAAAACATATTTGAATGCTTTTGGATCACCAAATAATCGAATGGCATCAGACGCATTTTGCTAAAATCAACATTCGATGTTAGTTCAATTCAATTGTTAAATGATTTTACATTAACTACCCCATTGAGTAATTCAACTTTTATATTATCAACGTTGACATTATTAAATGTTTTCTTTCCACTTATTTTCCTCGGAATGCTTCTTAAATACAATTCATTCAATGAAATGCCATTCACTCCATTTGTGATAATATTGGATGCTTTTAAAGAAGTTATTTTAACATTCGCTGACATTTTTTGATTACCATTTAATAGTAATATATCTGAAAGTTTTCTATGACACAAAAGAGTTGAATATTGCTCGATAATTTACCATTAAATATATTGTTTTTTGTTGGTAAATGGATTTTATCTATAATTAAATTCTTGACAAAAACTCTTCCTGTTATATGTTGATCATTCGAATAGGAGAGCCATTGTTCAGGCGTCCAGTTAATCCCATTTAACTTTTTAATGTAAATGCTTTGTGATGCTAAGTTTGCAGCATTAATTCCGCCTTGAATAATTAATTTTCCATTAACAACCTGACGAAATAAATTTGCTTAATTAGGTATTATCGCATTTCATTCTACTAACCGTATTATTCGAATGCGATATTTCAATAATTTCATGTTGTAAATTTTTTGCGTGTTCTTCAAGCGCATTGAGAGTCGCTTCAAATTGCAGAAGCTGAAATGGTAGTAGTATGTTAGATATGGGTAATTAAGTAGAAAATTTCTTACATCCTCTTCGAATTTCGTTGAAGCTGAGCGATAATTTATGTTGAGAGATTCGCGAAGAACAGGAGCTGAAACATTGATTTTTCCTTTAAAGTCAAATGGCTCATTGGGTTTTATAATCTTTTTTTTCTCCTCTATCATTTTCAACATTTCCTGTTCATTGTTATCTAGTTCAGTTTCCAACTCTTTTATGCATTCTAATAATTCATTATTCTCATTTATATGACCCACTAAAATATATGAAAAAATGACAATAATAGAAGAGGTTTATTGAACTATAACGAACCAATTTCAATTTCTTTAATGATGAATGATGTTATTGTACTACTTAGGTAATTATTAATTAAACCCAAAACAATAATTACATTTTCATTTCTATATTGAGTGAATTGCACGTCAAACACTTTGGAAAATAATTCTTTAAATTCAAAATCATCTAAGATATTAATTTTATCATTTTTTAACCTATATAATTCAATATTTTGCTGAAAATATTAATATTAATAAATATAAATTTAATTAAAAATTACTTACGTTATTTGCCAATAATATTACAACTTTATTATTAATGTAATTAATTCTGACTTTCAATGGATTGATATTTGTTTCAAAAACTTCATACAATACAAATTCATGACCTAAAATAATTTAATGGATTTTAATAAAAATTCTATACCATAATATAATTTTTTTACCGTTCCATAAATACAAATAATTAATTTTCGTATTTTCGAAGATAATGAGAAATTGTTTGTGATTTTGTTGAAAGGAATTTATATGAATTGGGTTGATATTATCTAAAACTTGTACTTTCTTTAAAGAATCGGCTGTAAATTCGTAAACGAATGAATTCGCTTTATCACTTCCCAAATTTCGTAATACGATAATCATTTCTGTATGTTCATTTGCGAAAGTTGTTAATGCAATAGCGCCTTCAATAAATTCCTTACTCACTTCATCAAAGTAAGCTTGCTCCCATTTGTAAACACTAAAAACTTAAATATTAAAGAACATAAAAGATGCTGAATGGAGATTTATTTACATAAAAGGAGCTTTTGAAGGGGCCGACGTCGAAGTAACAGCTAAGTATAAAAATCCTTTGTTAATGAAAAATTTAGCATCCGTTAATTTATTTTGATGTTTTATCGTCTGGATTGGCACATTCTGACTTGTCGCATTCTCATACGCATAAATTCGACAAATACCATTCGCGAAAGCAACAAACATCAACCCAATACGTTCATAATCAATACTCTAGAATAAAAGTGATGCATAAATTATAATTAACGATAAACAATAAAGGCTTATGAGTAACAAGCGAAATATGCATCCCGAATACTCTTGCATGAGTCACTTATGCAATTGGAGCGAATGAACGGTTTAAAATGATTCATACAATAATCGTACCTTCACAAATTGCACATTTGAATCAAATTCATCAAATATCCTAATTGCTGTTAATATAAATTTCTCATTATCTTGTTGGACGTGAAACAATTCATTATCAAGCAGCAAATGAGTTTTATTGAATAGACGAAATGTATGAGCGCTTTTGTATTTATCAGATAAGGATATGCTTTTAGCTTCATGAAATTCAACACTATTTTCAGTTTCTAAAACAAAAATTATCTTATGTATTAATCTACTAATCGAAATATTCCCCATTGTTAAGTAAACTATTTGTTTAATTGCGCACCTCTGGGAAACATTTTATGTGGCATTAATTGATTTTGAACGAATTCAAAGCGATCTGCAAGATAATCGTCGACTAGAAAATCTTCCGCTAATTTTAAAGCATGTGTTCGATGAAAAATGAGCAACTAAAAATGATTTTTTGTGAAAATTATATTAATTAAGCTATGATAACTTACTATCGTAATAAAATACACATTTTCTCTTATTAGTTTCATTATATTTTTAGTGTAAAAAGTACGTTTAGTGTAGAATGAGCCGAATGCACTGAGAATACTTTTTAAAAGAGCACATGGCAATTTGATGTGAATGTATGATATCAATATGAAATGACCTTTTATGCGCCCCTAGAGGTTTATTTTGTATAAAGTATGATAAATTTGGTTTTGATGATCGGTTTTATATTAAAAGGTGTTTGAAATTAATTAAAAGCGAGCGCTATTATTGCATAATAAATGAGATGATAGTGTTAAAACGTTTTCTGAATGTTTGATAGCGTGTTTGGTGTAAAGTATTTAAATAAATAATGACACACGAGTGTTTGCGAGTTTTATGGCAGATAATACAGATTTGATCTGTATAAATGGGTTACATAATGTGGGGGTGAGTTCATGCTGGCTTATGTATATGAACGACCACCCTGCATTTCTCTGTCCACTATTCACTGGACATAGGGGCACTTCTTTATTCACATGAACGCATTTACATTTATTTGCATTCGACGATCGCTGGTCATTTATTAACGAACTCCATGCTTGTCACTGAAAGATTATCCCGTCATTCAAATTGCTCCCGCATTTCTCAATGGACTTTTTAACAAATCTAAACTATTACATTAATTTTAATTAAATCTAAACAACAAACCATCATTTAACATATGCAAAATCAAGTTCTATTTATGATACTAAAAAAAATGCTTTAAAATTAATTGTTTTTAATCATTTTATTTAAATTACGCTTTTGTTTTCGAAATGTCGAACATGGTGGCGTTTAGATTAGAATTAATTAAATTGATTCAATATTATTAAATATCATTAAGAAAATATTTTAGCGAACAAACTGCAATATTGAATAATAATGATAAACTGGTTTCAATTATTCAAATTAATTATAAATTAAGCTAGAAAGTAAATAGGAAATTTAAAAGATTCTATTTATGCTCATGTTATTACACTATATTAACCTAATATTGATAAATGAAGTTGCAAATTAATTCCTAATACCAATATTTATGTAAGGAAATTGCATTAAATTAATTTCACGTTAATCATACAAAACAATGTTATATATAAAATGTTTGTGCATAAATTAATAGATAACTTTTGCTGTAATTTTATATAAAAAGCATCATCAAATTAATATTTTAATTATAATATCAATTGAAGGAGTTTATATAGACAACAATTTACAGTATTATTGTATTATTATTTTTGTTAATTTTGTTTGCTATAGAATTTGAGAGTAAATAAATAATTTTTTTTATAAACAAACATGTCTGCGTCTAATTCATTAATACATATTTCAATTTTAGAGATGTCGTTTATGCAACCACAAACGCATTTAATTATGTAATTCAGATATTTTTGTAATATTGATAATTTCTTTAAAGAATTAATAATATTAATGCTTTTTGTATAATGTTACACAAAAAACTTTTGTTGATAATTTATTGAATAAATTTTCTTTCTAATTTTATATAAAAACTGTCCGCTCATTAATATTTTAATTATAACACTCATTAAAGTAGTTTATATAATATAGACAACAATTTTAATGTTGAATTTATTTGTTTTAGTTAAAGTAACTTTTTCTTCTTTTCCTTTTTAAAGGGGGTGAAATCAACCCCTGACCACCCTTTAGTTGCGGCACTGTAGATAACTATGTTTTGCATAGAATTTGAGAGTAAATAAATAATTTGAAATTTTTTTTCTTTTTCGTTTATGCAACCACATATGCATAGCGAACTAATTTAAGCAAAATTCGTTAATTTAATTATGTAATTAAGAGATTTTTGTAATTTTGATAAATTACTTAAAAAATTAATAATATTAAAGCTTTTTGTATAATTTTACGCAAAAAACAGTTGGTGATAATTTAGTGAATAAAATTTCTTCTTAATTTTATATAAAAAATGTCGGCTCATTAATAGTATAGTGATTAGTTCTATGCAATGAGAATATGTTGGGAGGATATGGTAAGATGTGGGAGAATGTATGGGAGAATATGATGGGAGGATATGGTAAGATAGGTAGCATAGGTATGCACGACAAACTAATTCAAACTAAATTTGCTTAATTTCATGACAAACATACTTTATTGAATTTCATTCATATTTATTTTATCAATGTGTGTAATAAGTAATAGTAATGCAACAATTTAAATAAATTGAGTTATAAAATATATTATGTTGAATTAGTTGAACAGATTATATGGTAGCACTAATATGGTAAAGTAATAACGTTGCAGGTGGTAGTTGGGAGGAGAACAAAGTAACGAAATGAAGTTCGGTTGTAAATGTAGTCTTATATGTATGTATATGAAAAGTATGTGAAATTAGCTGTATATTACATAAAATGACAATATCTATCATAAAAGAATTCCCTAGTCAATCCACTATTTGCTATTAATGAGATGGAATAGGATCATTTTAATCTTTATGAGTTCAAATCCAATGGACAAAGGAGATTGTTTCATCATTTATTTATACGATCTATGGAATAGCCCACGTTTTACCACTGCATGTTGAATTTATGCCGGAGACTACTAAATCAACTTTTGCTATTAAAAATGTAATTACTATTTTTATTGGATCATACAAATTGGGCATCAAAATGCATATGGAACTAACTAAAATGTAACACATTGTCATTTTACATCTTGCATAAATAAATTGAATTTTGCATATAAACCTGTATAACGTTATACTGATGCATGATATAAATGTCGCAATAATTTTTGTTATTTAAAACTATATAAAAGTCAATAACTGTCTCTTGATATAACATTTCAATATGATTCATATATTCGAAGTAAAAAAATCGCAAATTTTATGCAGACTGAGTTTTCGAAGAATTTTTAATGATTTCTAAGCATTTTCTGCTAACAGAGCGCAGACAACACAATTATAAACACATATAAAATAACTAATAGTCATATTAAATGGAATTTGATAATAACACCACTAAACAACCAGACCATACCTCCCGGGAATCGAACCTGGGAACCCTAGCGCAACAGCATTTCGCAAATAAAATCAGAGATCGAAGAAAGTTGCATATTCTTCTTGAAAATTTAGTATATGAGGCAAATTGAATTATTTTTATGTGTACATGTGGGTGGTTGATAGGATTAAGGTTATTCCAATTTTCATAAGTAAACTCTCAATAAAGGAATTTAATGTTCGTTTCGTGTTTCAATTAAATAGCGACAGGAAAGCCGACACGGTCCTAGCAATCCGTATAAATTGTACTTGATCATAAACTGAAATGTTCGAATTGGATTGCTGAGCGTTATCTTCGCGAGCATAACATTTCGAAAGTTTAATTGCAGAGTTAACTGCTCCTATGTCCATTACTATCATTTAATGATGAGATGCATGTTTGGATCTTCACCAGATTAATTATATATCGATACATACACGTTTGCTATTTTCTAATTAAATAAAACCAACCCTTAAATCGTTCGCATTCCTCCGAATTCGCATTATTCATGCGATGGTCATTCGAATTTTAGGAAATTATACCGTTCATTAAAGTACTTATCAAACACTATAAACAAACTTAAAGTTAAAGGGTTTTATTGCGAAATTTAACGTTTTACAAAAGTGTGACTGGCGGCTGTAATAAAACACTAAGGACTTATATAAAGCTTTCTAATCATTTTGATAAAATTTTGTTAAGGGTTGGGCATTGTTCAAAAACTGACTGGGCATTACTGATTACATTTAATGACGTTTTTTTTATTATCCTGCAATAAAATTGACTCTAAGTGGCAATGATTTATAAACAAATATTTTCAACAAAATTTATAATTTCATTGTATAATTCATTATGAATAAGTCGTTAATAATTCATAAATGGTATTGCACTAAACTTGCCAACATAATATCTTAATTTAATTACTAATAAATAATTTTAATTGTTCATGTACGTACTAACAAATCATATATGGCACATCCATAATTTAATTATTATTTAAATAATTGATTGTTTTATTTATAGTCAGTTAAACACATTTATGGGCAATTTGCAATAATAGCAACAAAATATAAAAATAGCGATGAAGATGTGTAATTAAAAAGGATAATTATACTTTTGTTGTTGTGTGTTATCTAAAGTTACATGTAATTAAGTTTTATAGTAGATTTTATGCGAATTTTAATTATTATTAATATTGTTTAATTTCTGTATCACCTGAGGGCGATGCCGCTTGAAAAAAGTGAAAAAGCTGTTTGGAGAAAATTACTGCTCAAATTTGAAAAGATTATACCGAAAGGTTGAACTTAATTTTGAATGCAATCATCATTACGTCTGTTTTGTGAATATTTCTAATATATCCTGTTTCCTGCTGGTCACTTCGACTCCAGCTGAAAGGGGAGAGTTCACTTTAATGTTTTTAATCCAACGAAACGGCCTGCATCCACAACCATTCAATCGCTTTAGTCAAATGCAGAAAAAAATATTTTCCAAATGTTTTATACGCAATAAACTCAAATAGCGCTGAATATTTAGATTTAATAACTTAAATTGCTCCTATCTTCCACATACAAGCCAACAAATATCAAGATGTGCAATGGGAAAAGTATTTTCATTAAATGTATTTAATTGTTTAAGGGGTGAAAAAAGTGTGTATGGTAGCTGTTTTGATATACCAATCCAAATGTCACCGACCCCAATTCTACATTCTTTTAGTTGATTGCATCGTTTTTTCCAATGAGCAAAATCATTTTGTTAATTTATTTTTATTTGAATGTATGGTAACAAAGGGAATTGCCACCCCGTCCTGAAGCTATAACAATAATGTCACGTTAAGCATTGTTTCGGTCTACAGATCACTCCAGTTTACGACAGGTTGGAATATCCCCGATTCCAGTACTGTACCATCATCCAACCTTCATAGGGATAATCAGATGAAATGAGAGACTGACAATAAATGACTTAAAACGATTACAATAAAACGGAGAGAGGTTGTACCCCTAAGCAATTGGCTTTTAAATTCAGAAAGAGATTTCTTATTAAATATATAAAACTTTGCACATATTTAATAAAAAAGTCATCTTCTTCTTGCTGTGATAAAAAGCAATGATAAAATGATTTATAGAAACATTTATCAAAGAAATAAAAGTTGTGATTTGTTTCGTTCTTTATAAGTGTTTAAAAAATATTATAGCATGTGAGTATATAGTGACTGATAAGAAACAGATTTAACATAATATTTTATAGTCAATATGTTTCTGACGCTATCAAATTGTGCGTTATAATAATTTGAATTTATGTGCATATGTGTGAACAATAAAATATTGCATATGCGATAGAAAGGGAAAAAGGAGATTTTAATGAGATTTTAGTAAAAATATCTTTCCATGGTCCATCAATCGGTTCCTGTTAACAAATCGGTTCATTATAGAGCAACACCCCACTTTTATCGGTTTGCGTTACTGTGCTGTCATTAACAAAGCAATTAACAGGTTCGCATTGTCCTAACACACCGTCAGCAACTTTCTGCACCTGGGACATTCAATTCATCACCCCATTTATAACAAAATATAATAGAATCAACGCGTGATGATTTGATCATCTAATTAAACAAGTAATTATTTCGACTATGGCATTCACATTCATACTAACAAATAATCCTGCTGCTGCTGCTGATGATAATGATAATGAAAAGAAGTCAATTCGAAAAAATTTTCAATTAATTTTATCGAAAGGTTAAAATTAATTGATGTGAAGTAAAATAGACGTAAAAGTTAGTAATGTAGTTTAATCAAAGAATGGGGGCGGAGAACGTTAAAAGTGGCTGTGTAATAAAAAATTTGATTAGAGGATAATCAATGCGGTGTCTTATTCGCGTCTTCCCTTAATTGTCTCTGAATTGGTTCATCTCAACTTTTATTAGAGAATTCGAAAATAGGAAATTTTCTCATTCTCTTTTTAAAAGCGTTTTAAAGAATTACACGATTTCATTACCTCCACAAAGGACCTCCCATGTGCAGGGAGCTTAAATCTATTTTGGATAATTTGTTGCAATATTTTATTACACTCGTATAAATGTAAATCTGATGGATTTACTATACACTGACATCATGTATGGGTTATGATTTAAGTGAAAAACTCTTGTAGGCTTTTTACCGTTCTTGTTACCGCATAAAACTGTTGTGGTTGGCAGTTGAATGTAATATATTCAAACAATTTTCAATTTCTTTTCAAAGCTCATATATTTTACGTGATTTTCGTGAAAAATGAAAAAGGGTCGCGCTGTGCTGCCGTCGACAGAGTAAACGATAAAAATTAAAATAACAAAAGACAAGTCAAGAGAAGAAACGAACCGCGAAGTAGGCAATTTTTTCTTGAATTATGCGTTCCATAATTCTCAACCACCCTGCAAGTGCATATGTGAAGCGCACCACAACAACACCGCCACATTCTTCCGTTCAACTCTACACGTTTCCTAGAAATTTATTACTCTACTAGACTACTGAAAACATTCATTCCATTTGCGTTGGTTGGAATGGAACACTTTTAACTGAATATTCGTTATTTATTGCACAAGCATATGAAAGCTACGCACATTATTTTCGTTTTTCTATGGTTTTGCGACCGTACCGACAGAGTGATAACAAAAAGCAATGGATATTTAATTTAAGGCCGTTGGGAGCTATTCCCTATCTATTAAAGTTACTTTAAAATGGAAAAGAAAAGCAAACAAGCTCGTTGGTCAGAATCGTAAAATCGTATTTACTACCCCCGTTGATACTATAAAGATTCTCATGTTGCTTCAGATTAAAGCTGAAACTTATCAGGGCTTTAGATAGTACCAATAAAATAGAAAGACAGTTCTGCATAAATAAAGCGTTTTCTTGAACCGCATTCTTCTCTCACTCATATCTCATATAAAGCAGCGTTCGAGAAGAGAATGAACTGAAGGGTGGAATTGTTTAGCATTATTTTCGGGGAAAATGGTCAGTTTTTCAAGTATACACTCTCACGCCCTTACAAGTATCCACTTGATATGAATGCAGTAGCAAGCAGTGGATAACAAATAAGTACTTAAAGTACTAAGAGAGAGAGAATGCAGAGTAGACAGAACATTGTAGGTTTAATTATGGTATTGATCTTAAAATAAAGCGGAGTAAAAGTAAAAGACAAGTGGTGAGGGAAATGTATAGTAGCTATGATATAATTCAATGCTGAGAAAGTTAGGTAAAGTTTGTAGGCAGGATGTGAATCGAAGCAGAATGTTTGGTCTACTAGAAGTGTCTCATCGCTAGGATTTTGGGGATGATAATAATATGAGAAATGTTCCAATAGTTTACTGTTTTGATTTAGTAGTATCGGAAATTCTAACACTAGTATAAATTTATGTTTTGTCTTCAGTTCATAGAAAAGAGGACACACTGAAAATTCCGGTTGAATTATCCCCCAAGCATGGATTGAATGGAAGACGTTGCTCGTGAACCTTTTCGTCAACAAATGTCATCAACACAAAGACGCCGTCAGCAATCGAGGCGAATATTGTTAGATGTCTAATTAATTGCTTTAATGAAGCTGAAACTGTTAAGAGGCCAGAATGGGTCACGTGTGTAATGTAGTGCGGGATAACATCTGTAGAGCCAGCTCTAGCATTACCAAGTATATTTGCTATAGATGTGTCAACTAGCGGCACGTGTCTCTACTACAAAACAACCGAAATTGTTAATGGCATCAAACTTACATAGAAAAACAGAAACTCGCCTCAAGCAACATCTATACAAACAATCGCTCATATTACTCATTCTATCTTTGATTTGTGAATACATTAATGAGACAATCATTCAAGATGGGACTTAAGATGGGACCCTTCCATTACCTTGATGACAAAGCTAAGTTAATCCTACTCGAATCAACCCCCAGGACTAATTGTTGTCCTTTGCAGACGCAAACATCTAAGATATGTAACCCCTTTTCCCACAACCGTTCCACAGCCTTTCCACAACTTTGAAACTGCTTAATATTAATACATTCAAAAACAGAGTGTTTAAGAGTAATAACATGATCGCGCACCGTAACTAAGATCTATTCCATGCTAAGAGCAATATAAACTGAAAGTTATCTTTTCATCCAACTTTATGATTCATAACGCGTCAATCTATTTACAGCTTTGAAGCGTACCTTCTACAATCTACTAAATAATGTATGCGCAATATAAATGTTAGAATCTCTATAACCATAACGATTTATTGAAAACAACAAAAATAGAACAAAACAACCGAAAACAAAGTAATAAACGAGAGAAAAGTGTGTGGAGGAGGAAAAAGGACAAATGGCATTGAGTCGAGTTTGACCGGAACCAAGAGCACATTTCTGTGTTTCCGGAACGCTAGCATTAATCCACCGTTAGTCATTCAAATAGCTCCTCGAAAAATATAGAATTGCGCTTGTAAATCAACGAGTTATGCATGTCAAAGGAATAAATGATGCTTCAACAATGTGGACAGTGGATGGTTAAGTTGGATGAGAACATTTTACGGCATAACGGCCACCACAGTTATTAGAAGGTTGAATAATAGCTTTAATTATCCGGCTTCTATAGTATGAGATCTCTGCGTACATTCTGCATTCCCTGAGCTTTCGAAAAAGCTCTTCAACTATAGCGCGCACGTTTGTATGCTGCTTGCTACCAATTAGTAGTCACTAGTCACAGTGCATTAGGAATTTACAAATACATTTGATCGGTCTACGATTTAATGAATAAATAAACATCAATTAACATCCCTGCGTAGTTATGATATGATGGTATTGAGTGCATCCCTATATATGTACATTCCTCTGTTTACTTACAAAATGCAATGCAATGAGCATGACCTCTGCCCTCTGGCTGATGCGATAATATAACGCTATCTACTGATAACGTTAACGTTTGGGTTGGTTAGTTATTGGATGGTTATTGACCAACATAAAGCGACGATTATAGAGACCTGACATCTGTACCGAATCCGCAATTCTCAAACCCATTTACCTTTGTAAATTCTACCTACACAACTACCATATCCCTTCGCAACAACAAGAACAATGCATTTTGCATCCCCAAACCATTTCTGCTTCAACACTCGCCACCTCACCAACTCCACACACGCATATATACACACACACACACACACACCCATACACATATATGTGTGTGTGTAGAGTGGAATAGATTTGTGCAATATATAGAGCTGCAATTAAAATCAACGTTTCTAACCCCTTTCTAGCCTAACTGAATTCTGAATAAACGTATCACATCCATAATGCTACTAATGAATGCCTCAACTAATAACTTATAATACAACTATTGTTTTGGTAGTTACTATTCAATCAACTACATGGAGATTCACTTTGTGTTCATTTAGAGATATACAGATAATAATAGAATAACAAATATTATGCAATATTGGTTGGATTGCTGGAGAAAAAGTAAATGTAAACATAAATTACTAATATATGTAATGATTAGGGTAAGTTAATACATCTATAGTATGAATATGTTGGCATCGGTCAATTTGTTTCGAAATGTACTTCAATACATCAAGCTTTACTTGTCGTTAAGTCCGTCTGTATTAGTGGCAAACTGTCACATGGACAAATCTGTTTGTACCATTAGGATATTTCACTGAAATTACATTTGTCAGGTGGAATTTAATATCCTCTCTACACCATCCCTATTGTTGCAACGTTATGCGCTCATTATTCGTTATTGTTTATTCGTTTTTGTATTCGATCAATGACTAATCACGCACTATTTTGCTCAAAATTATGTGAAATGGCAACCTATTTTATTGACTATACGTCACAAACACTTATCAATTCATAACAAAACCCGCGATTTGTGATAATTTATTATACTAAATCCATACATGCAATAAATTATAGAAATTTTAAGCTTCTATTATAAAATTATATAAATAACAATTGAAACTAATGTAAAAAACATAACATCGATTAATAATATCATAAATAAATTAAGTAGTCATTTTCTTGCAAAACTAAGAAAAACATTCTCTTATTAATTAAAGTTGATGCTCTTAATCCATAAATGTATTTCATATTTATTATTATTTTGAAAAACATTTTGTCAATCAATTTAATCAATATTTAATAGAAATTTCATTAAAAAATGTTGTAGTTTATGGCGTACTATTCCATAAAACACAAAAGAATGAGAAATAAAAACCAATTTAATTATAACAGGCGTAAGTGCATTGCTTTGTTCGTTCGGTGAAATAAATTTTTCTCATTTCAACTTGATGAATTATTAGAATATTTATCAAACAGATTAATACATACACGCAAACCTCATATGTGAAAATTTTAGAGATATTGCACATATGATGTGACTAGAATGATGTTGATGTGGTCTATAATAATCCCTGTGAGTGACCAACACATTGCGGGACTCCGTGATGTGTGCTCTAATCTTCATTACTATAGCATTAATCTAGGCATTTCATTTCGAACAATTGTTATAAGCTTGGGGTAGGCTATTTTATATATATGTATATATATATAAGTTAGAATTAAATTGGAAATTTGAATATGCACACAACACAAACCGCAGCAATAGATCAAATTGGTTATATATTGCATTCTGATAGACTGATAGCGAATCTCTCTGAAGTAATATTAGATGAGATTATGTAATTTGTAGTAATAGTTATAGTAATAGGTTTGATGTTGATGGACAGAGAGCACTATTTGGTCGTTAACCGATTAGTGGACGTTATGCTAAACAGTGCATTGCTTCTCAGTCTATGTGACATTTGCTAATCAATGGCAGTGCAGTAAATCACATTCCCGGTGGTCTGAACACGTCTAATACCAATTCTAATCCATGCATCAATCTACCAATAATTGCCGGTGAACAGTTTGACAAATATACCTTTGTTCAATTGCATTGAACACATAAGTGCAGGAATATGTAGCGCACGTGCGACTAAAATCATTTATAAGAACCTGAATCTTAAATCGACTCACATAAACTGCATGTTTACTTCAGATAAGCATGAAAATGTTATAAAGAACATGATCCAGCGACTATATATTTTCATCATAATTAACAATCATGTACATGTACGTTATAAATCGTAAAATTAAACTTAAACATTATTTTTCACTTACGTGACTACAAGCTACTTAATAGAGATTGCTAAGATTTTTACTATTCGACTTCCTACCACTTAACTCCATTAAAAACCCACAAAGAAAACATCTTTGCCTTTTCTAACTGATTAATATAAAAGCTAAAATTAGCGTTGATACTTATAGTCAGATTAAAATTGATAGTTTGTCATAAATGATAATTTTCTTCCATATAGAAATGAATAATTTCTTTCACAATAACTGTTGATAGAAACAACAAATCTTTAATTAAATAATAAATTATTAGTTATTTCAAAATAATTTCCCTTCATTCTAGGAATTATTTATGATAAGTTTGTGGTTCTAAAATCTAGCGGTTGCAACTAGTCATTTTAAGCTTCCAACCACAAAGCATTCACATGAGTTGAAACTTTGATTAGAAAATTTAATCAATTCATTTCGCAAAATAAATTATTATGCACAAAAGAATTATTTAATTTCAAATAAATTTGATTATAATGAATGTAAATGTGAAATATTTACTATTTGACATTCGTGCAATGCAATCTAGAAATAATCTAAATTGCGAATCATTAGAAGTGAGTTAGGTACTTTAGGATGAAATATGACGAACATATATAGCAGCATATCGAGTCAAAATAATATTTAAGTTATAATAAAAAGTAATGAGGTTTTATAAAATAAATTTTGTGTTTGTAATGGTTGTATGCGTTATTTGAGGTTGATTGCTAGTATGGAGCATTACAATTATAGTTTGTAATGTATGGGCCAATCAACTCATATAAAGCGCCCCATGGCGTTGTATAACAATGTCCGTTTTTCAATATATACCTCAAATAATAAAAAGAGTGATTGCATCCTGTCATTGGTGACGCGCACAGATTATTATAAAATGAATATTCAAATGAATGCATGTCAAAATCACATGATGATTAATAATTAACAGATCTAATTAAAAAAGCACTTTGCATCTTGAATCTGTAATGAAAGTGAAACAATTGATGGAAATAAAAAAAAGTAGTTTTGCTTGATTGTTAAATACTTGAAGAGCTTTAAATTGAATAGATGATATATTGTTTTTAACCCTTCGAGTGTGAAAAAAAAGGGTCAAAATGACAATTTACTCAAACCAGTCGAACCTGACACAATCACATAAACATAAAACTTTTATAATAAATGAATCAACTTATGAGTATGTTTAGAAAAGTAACGCTCCTGTCAAAATATCATTCAGTGACGAAACGTTTGAATATGAAATGAGCCAACTTTATTTAGCGTGAAGAAGAAATGAAGATGTTTGATGGAAGAGTGTCATTTGTCAAAGGAACTAGGTGAGAACAAGAATGGTGAGGTCACCGACCCAACTTATCCCTTGCATCCCTATATACACACACACACACACACATCTCCATTTCTACATACACTCTAATACTATTATGTCAATAAATGCGTGATTGCTTCTCTAGTGCACATATGAACCTTTTGTATTGAAATGGTTTGGTATACAACATGAAAAAAGTTTACATTTACCTAAATATTTCGAATGCTACATTAATGTAACGCTTACATTATCATCAAATCAACTACCCCTTACTGCATGTAATATAAATCAAAAAAATAATATAGTAAAGGGGAAGGAAGTAACAGAACAAAACTATATACGACAATAAAAAGCTATTGTCTCGCCACAGCAGGTGGTGGCGCATCATTAATTTAGAAATTTAATTATAAACAATTGTTACGTTTTGATCTCTCTCTATGCCTGTTTGAATGCAATTTATTGTAAACATTCTCAAACATATTATTATATGCGTGAATCCTATGTTGGAGACTGTACCCACATGCACATATTACTCGAGGGCTGCAAAGGGGTTGCAATTGCATACGCACATAATTGTGCGTAACTATGGAAACCTGGAGGATATTGCCATTGCTATTGTATGTATGTCAGTAGGTATATAGGTTATATACTTCAGAGTATTCTCTGTATATTACATAAGAAGAGAGATTCCGCTTTTAGCGCTGATGAAGGGCTTGACGCTCTCTACTAATGCTCCTGCAAATTAATCAGAATCCTTTTGACCTCACTAAATATTCTTACAGGAAAAAACTTTATATGCATTACAGTCAAGAGCAAAAAGCATACTTAAATTGCTTATAAATGTTTTCAACTATAAACGACTTTCAACTAAAACATAAATTTATGCTTACATTAATTCAAAATAAAAATTAATTTAAAATTTATAAATTCGTTTTTATATAAAAAAAATCACTTTACATACATAATTCAATAAAAATATCAATTTATACTTTGTATCGCTTCTTAATTGAAAATTAAAATGTAATTATACAAAAGATGATTTGCCGGGTGTGGTACAGTAAAAATTCGATCAATGCAACTTCGATTCAGGCAACATTCGCCAATTGCAACTCTCTATAAGCGCAACTATATTTAAATTCACTTTATTGGATAACTGCAACTGCGGAAAACATATTTGAGATTGGTACAGTTTAAAATTAATGAAGTGGTCAATAGAGCAAATATGATTATAGATTTGGCTGAACAAGAAAATTTATCAATTGGGGATATTTTGAGAGAAGAAATATAGGAGAAAAAGTGATTTTAAGCAAAATAAGAAAATCCCGTAAGTCATAGCTGTTCGTAACTTTACGTTACTTTTTGTTTGTGTTCCGTATTAATTTTATTATGTCGCTTAAAATAAAACAAGTGCAATATTCGTTAAGTGCAACATTTTTTGACAAAAAGAATCAGGCGTGTTGCATTTATCGAATTTTTACTGTATAAGTATATTAGCTAAAAGGAAATTTAAAATGCCAAAAAATATGTAAAAATTCTTGAAAATATTATATTTGTATATGCAGTCGATAATATTGCCATTGTTTGCACACTGCACCAAAATAATGATACAAAACAGAAATTGAAGATTGTTATAAAAATTTTTGAAGCTAAAAATTAGTTTGTAATTTTCAAACCCCGTTTTAATTCTATTTATATATTTTTTTTAAAGCGATTTTTTAATATGCTTTAATGTGAATTATTTTATTCCTTTCATTCCAAATTATTTTATTTAGAATAAGAATAATTGATATTTTTATGGAAATACATATTATAAAGAATTATAAAGAAAAGTATTTTTAATATAAAATTAGATAATTGTTGAATTGTGTTGTACTTTGTAATTCATTCTTATTAATACATTAAATTTTATAAAAATTATAAATTTAAATAAAACACTTTTATTTTGTGCTAATTGTCAAACATACAGCTTTCTCAAAACTATAGTGACCAAATAAATATTTTAGTAATTCTAAAGAAAGTAAAAGTGTTTTATTCAAATTTATATTATAATTTTTATAAAATTAAAAGTTAGTTTATTAATTTAAAATTTATTATGAAAATCCATCAATTTTGTAAAAACTTATTTCTAAAACACAGAAATGTTTTACAATGTAAATGTGTTATTAAAATATCATGTACTTATCAATAAATAATATTGGAGTCACAAAAGCTTCCCTATTTGTCTGCTACTTTATTTTTAATGCAAAAAAAGCGCTTTGCAGCGTTGATATTGCAGAGAATTTTAGTTATATGAGATAACATATGGGTAATAATTCGTTGTAATATATGGTGATTATCTTTGTAAGATTTAGTTGGAAGTACTAATATAGTAAAGAGCAATATCGAATGTCACATTCATCAACAAAATGTTTTAGATTATATACAATAAAAATATATTTACTGAGCTTTTAAACATTATTTACGATCTATTTGTATGGCGATGTAAATCAAAATTTTTATAAGATCTTTCCATTTATTTTCCATATCCTTTCAATTGCAACTCATTAAAAATAAACCGACTTAAATATTGGCGCATTTCTTTTATGTGAATGTTGGGTTGCGTACCGCCACCAACGACCACCACCACCACCTTCACCTATCTATACCAACTGTCGGCTTTTAAGTCAAACGAATGAATTATTTCAAATTACGCATGACAAATAATGATATATGCACATAACTAAAAATATAATTGTAATTAGTGAAGGTTCAGCAACGTCATCGTCACCATCGTAATAAATTTTTTTTTTGTACCGAGAATGTTTGAAACAATAATGTGTTCGCACCATTTGTAATTAGATGGCGTTTGTTAATTGCTGGATGAAATGAAAGTTGCAGTTTTCAGGCATTGGGGGGCAATCCCAAGTGTATTGAAATAAAATGTTCCCTGCTGCTAAAGTAAATGATAACTTATTATAAAAAATGAGTTTCCGTTATGACAGCGCAACCAGGAAACAGAGGTTCTTTGTACTTATTATGTGCAAATACACAGATTGTTGGGGTGCTACTTGCAACCAACTACCCCCGCGTGCTTCTTACTTATTTATACAATGAACAATGCCGCTTTAAATTACATTCATAATCACTAAAATCAAGAACATAAATTATCTCAGTATGGCCACTTTGACTTTGACAAAATGAATAATTTTCTTGCAGCTTGGGGTGTCTTTAAATAGAAACTAACTTATAACACATTTTAAATTATAAATATGAATGATAGATAAAAAATTAAGTCGAATTTTAAAATTTTATGGGGAAGGAAGTTTTAAAATTTTACTGATATTTTGGTGACAATTTCCAGCCATTAAACTGATCGAAAAAACTGTTAAAATTGATCACTAATAGTTGGTACCGCTCACACAGTCATAAATTTAAAATGAGAAACGCAAATTATATATAAAAAAAAGTCGCGCGCGTACCATTAGTGTTTAAAACGTCATAAATTGTCAATTGGTGTTCAATTCGTACACATGGGAATAGTTTGTGCTTTTACTGTAAGTGCTTTACAACATTCAAAATCGACGAAGTATAAAGTTTATTTGTCGTTTTTAAAATCGGAAGCAAGACTTATTGTGGGCGTGCGACAGTTTTATCGGGAGAGTTTAAAATATAAAAAATAAAAGGGGATGCAATTCACCCCTTAGTGAGTCTCTTCAAGATCACCCGTACGTAATTATCCAGTTATCGTTCGGGCGTGCAAGCACACGAGCATTTTATCACGCTTTTCTTTAAACATATTTATGTCAAAGCCTTTCAATTTTTAAGATGTCATTTCGGATTATATCAAAACTACCCTCGAATGCGTCCAATTGCACCAAAAAGCCAAAATAATGATGATTCCACTCCATTAGCGCGCCAACTTTTTGCCAAAGTGAAAATTATTCTAATTACTGTTTTTACTGTTTATAATATTTTCAAATAGCCTTTAACCCCATTTATCCAAACAATATTATGCAGAGAGAAATGTCATCTAATGAGATAATTTATGGACTGTTATTTCGATCAGTTAGGATAAACAAAGCGAAGCTATTTATTGTGCAATGTCAATATTTATGTATATTTAAGTATAATGCAAGTGGATGCCACATCGGCGAGATCTCATCATCAAAGTGTACGAATTAGAAGGGTCGTAATGTGTCATCGATGTTCTTTGACAGGCAAATTTTACCGCATAATGCATAAAACAAACAAAACGCGATTCTATAGAAATTGTACCCCAGAGCTTAAAATAACAATTTTAAATGTAATTTTAAGAATTTTTTCGGATATCCCTAGGTAGCGATATCTCTTATTCAGTTTGACGTGGACGGTTTAGGTTTATTTACTGGCGGCAGTCCCAATTGTGAACATTTATCAAATTGTCTTAGTGACCACCAAATGGTCATCAATAATTCAAATGGTGATATCGCTAGTTTAGTAGACATACACGACGTTCTGAAGCCACCAGGAATATATATAGCTGTTGAATTGGTCTAAGGGGTGACTGTGTCGGGGATTGGTTATTCAAACCACCACCGGATATCCAAATTGTCCTTCTCATCACTCTCATTTCAATGAAAACAAATCATTCCACCCAATTTGCAATTAAAAACAAACAACGTGACTTTTCTCAAATTTTTCTTATATTATCTATGTCTGGAACGTGTCTTTGCAAAATAATGTTTTTTTTTTATTTCTAGAAAAGGCATTCGTCAAAAGCACTTAGCCTTAAGGGATAATCAAAAGTATTCTCCAATCTCATTAGTAAAAGCGTCACAATAACATTGGCTTATAGTTAGCGTGATGGCAAAAATGACTTGCACGTTATCTGAACATTAATACAAAGTTTCCCTCTTGAAAAAAATCTGCTTCTCTTCATGAAAATGACTTACGCCGCCTCCAACTTAATGTATTATTATTCAGAATTATCTTTATTGATTGATGATCCATACATTCAATCTTCGCATTAAAGAATATAATATAAATTTCACTTCAGCTTCTGCTGCAAGTTTATTGCATCATAACTAATGGATTGATGACATAATGGTGGAAGATTAAAACGTGAATCAAAAATGAATTTAAAAAAAAAAGTTGAACATTAATTCTAGTCAAGTTTCAAGCATCATTTCTTCTATTATCAAACCGCAATGCGTAGAGTAATGTGATTCCCCTTTGCCACGATAATATCAACGTTGCTCTAATAATTTGATTAGCGTACGGTGAGTTAGTAATTGATCAGGTGTTAAAGTTCAAGCTCAAAGGATATTTAATTGTGGTCTTTCCGGTCGAGACTGATCACACTTCCGTGATGAAAATGCATTATTTAAACACAATAGCACTTGTCGATAATTCGGGGATCTTTCTGTCTCGCAGTGAAAAGAAGGGGCGCCACATGCTGTATTAATATAATAGAATACAAGTACATACATAGTTGCATCCCCCATTTACTTGCTGTTTGAAATTAATTAAAAATTGTTTGAGATGCATCCAATTCGAACCAGCAGGAACCATACTTCCTTACTAATTATTATTTTACATGTCGAACATTATAATCATTAATTTTATTATCTACTTGTAAATAATAAAAAGTACGTATGTAGAGTGTATAGAATACCGCTAATTACGATAAGAATTCAAGAAGAAATATAATTACATATCTTCTTTGAACGTTAGGAAAAATTTTCTTAAGCACTATAATCTAACAACTTCCAGGTCATGATATTAATGAGACTCTTTTTTATTCCTATGAAGAAAATAAAAGCAAATTGTTGATCTAAGATATTAGCCCTTTTATTCAATCATATAAGTCCAGTTAGTTGTGATTTGCTTACATTTTTTGCACTATAAACCATTTTTTTCTAGTAAATATAGTAATATTAACTTCTATCCTACATGTTGTGTCATAACAAGCTATCATTATCATAAATGTAAGTATAATATCCTAATAATACTTTCTAACCATGACTATGCGATGATTAAAAACTAAAAAGAAAATAAACAAAACTATTATTGTCAACTATAAAATTATTTTTAAAATACAGAATAAATAATTTTTTCATATATTTGCTTTTTTGTTAGTAATAGAAACAAATTATTTAGTAGAAAGTTTTTTATTATATTAGTTGGATTGAATAAAATATGGATTTGGTAGAAATTGAATTAAAGTAGTTTGCGAGTAAGAACTTTTTATAAGTGAATAATGGAGAGATGGAAAGTAATTAAAAAGTGCTATTTAATAAAAAAGCTCATCAGTACAGTCAGCAAGTGATAATTCTATTAAACAACGAGAATTCGCAATAAGCATGAAAATGGATTTTATCACAATCTCTTTAGTTTTTTTAGAGTAACTCGTACGCGATTAGGTAAGCAAATTGAATTCGGTGAGAGCAGTGACGCATACGAACATGCATACATTGAACCAACGCGTAATGACATTCCTAGCACTAATTATGAAATGGCCATTGTCTGTTAATGCACAAGGGATTACTAATTGTTTGTATATTGTCAATTTGCATCTGATGAATGCTGCGATGAGTATTATTAAAAAAAAGGTGTTCAAACTGGTCGAATATGAAATTTGGTATGAATATTAATAGGACGTTCGTGCGAATCGTGAAATATTTTAAATAATTTATAAATTCGCTTTAGGTATTTATGTATGTGTGTAATACGTGTCGGTATTTAGGTGGTCTGTGCGTGATCTATTTTTTGGATGAATATTTAACAGCTCGTTACATATATTAGATGAAATTAGTCACATATTTATAAAAGGTTAGCCATAAGTCACGGAATGGTAAAAAAATATCAAAACGATGATTTTCAATCATTTCTTTACATTTTTAAATTCAAAGTAAAAAACAACATTCAGAATCATCAAAAAAATATTAATTTAATATGAAAGATAATAAGTTGATATTATTTTCGGCTAAATCGGAAACTAAATTAAAAGTTCACAGCATTCTTTAATTTACATTAAAAATTTATAGCAAATTTAAAAATCATCGTTCCGGGACTTAAATCTAACCATGTATAATAAAAATGTTTTGTTTTGTTGTTAGAATTTAGTTTACATGGAATGCCCTAAGCACAATGTTATATATTAAGCTATCATTACAAAGGGCTCGTGCTCATACATTTTATGATGATTGAAGTTCGAATTGTGTCAAGTCACTTAGCATGCAAACCTGGTTTATGGTTGCGCTTTACTATCAAGCTATAAAATATTTCAAATGTATTTAAATGAAACTTTTTAATTTCCCCATAAAAATCAGATAGTTTTATGCCAGTTTTGATTTAACGGCCCCTCAAGATATGCCCTTACGCCTTAGCTTAGGAGAACATTCATGTATTACCCGCCCGTATCCATCACTGCGTTATCGGTAAGAAAATCTGATGGAAATACTGCTGGGATCTGTGTATAGTGAACCAATGACGGCGGCAGTCATCTCAAGTCGTTTCCGCATTGAGATGAAGCCCTCAAGTGGCACTCTTTACTGCTAAATACCTCCATAAACACCGATATCCGGCCATAACCCAACGCGTGTAATATCAATATGTGTTCCGATAGTGCAGCTTCTGTTTACTCTTAAATGTACTTATAGTTATACTACCCGCACTAGTCTCAAATAACACTTGCAAAATTTGGTAAAGTTGATTCAATCTGATCGAAATTCTGCCCTTATCAGTTGTTGCATTTTACTATTCGGACAATCTTGTCAAGAGCATGAAAACGTGATTGGAATATTGAAAGGGCTATGGAATTGTATCAACAATTGAGTTTACAAACCTACTCCATTATCGGCATTGGATTAGTGTTTGCGGAGGACAAAACACATGTCGCAATTGCTTGTTTTGTGTCCGCTGTGGCGCGGGCCTGTTGAACCTACTAGGAATTGTGAGAAAGATAAGCACCTGTAGAATATTAATGACATAGTTGATGAGAAATAGAAGATTGGTTTCGAAATCAGTATGGCAAAGTTAGGATGATTTGAGGGTTGAGGTCAGAATGCGGAACGAAAATCCAAGTCAATAGGAAGTTGGGACAAACTGATTTATTATTAGTGTGTGACTTGGTACAAGGATTGGGCGTTTATTGAGGACACGAAACGCCATCTTGACTGACATTTCATTTAACTTCTCTTCTCCTGGTTGTCACTCAGAACGCTTTTGGTGCGAGTGAAGCTCTGCGACTCATCCATGTGTGATGCTGCTAAATTACCTCCGGAGATTACATTTATATTGATTAGAAAAGTAGCCCTTTTCAGAATGAGGCATAATGATTAATTGAATTTTCTTGTAGTTTGAGTATGTGTCCTGTATTTTGATTAATTCCATACTAGATACGATTGCAATACTTTTCATTCATCTTCGAACACCAACCAAGCAAGCAACCATCCAACCATCGACTATGTGCGATGTGAATGATTGAACGATCGCGTATTTATTGTTTTAGATGTTCAACACATCACTCACTCGCTCACTCATATTCATTGAATATGCTCTCCCAACAAGCCGACACTCAACTCACTAATGGAGATATTACACTACTCATTATATTCTATATCATTTAGCCCTCGCATCAATTATCCAATTCATTGTTTTCATTTGACGTGGCTTCGCATCGCAGAGTTACATCGCACCTCAATTTTTATTATTATCACGATCATTCTATTAATATACACATAAATAAATTTCCTCCCGCTCGCCCGCTCTCTCTTTCTCTCTCTCTCTCTCTCTCTCTCTCTCTCTCTCTCTCTATGGGCAAAGAGTTTGAAAGCAATGACAATTTGCATGAACGATAACCAGAAATGAAAACATATCACCACTCATCAAACGTTATTTGTTGGGGGGCCACATGTCTGGGAATGAATACTGTAATCTGAACTCATGTGACGTTGTATATAAATGTATATGCATGCATGCGAGGAAATTGTACGTATCATTAGGTCGGCCCTAATCAAATAGGCCCATCATCAAATACATGCCAATCATGAGCACCAATTTACTGGCTCTAGGTACTCGCAGCATCAACAGCACAAAAAATATCGTCCGATATTTATCAACGTAGCACAAATTGCGCCAAATTATTCAGTACGTTTCATTTGCAGTGTGCGTTGTTTGGTTTTTTGTTTGTTTGTTTATTCGTTGGTGACAATTATTTTGATGAGATATTTCGACTACGAACCGCATTGTTTCATGACCCTTTTTTTTTATTTTATCGCGCACATAAATTCTCAATTGAGTACGATTTATAACAAAAAATGCATACAAGTGCGATTTTAATAAAAGATAATAGCGACGTATAAAAAGACATATTCACATCGAACGCCATTTAAATATAGATTAAGTCCTATTTTTGATAACAACGAAAAGCCCTTTGCAACGCCCTAATTTAATCTATTTTATTCATAACTTACTTTGATCAAAAAAGAACAAGTAACGCGTTTTTTAATGCATGAAGAGCAGTTTATAATCCCTGTAATATTTCACTCCACATCCGACAAGTGTGAAGAAGAATAAAGCAACAAGATTGATAACTGAGTGAATTCTATCAAAAAACATTACAGGATGAGGACCAGTATGTACTGGTCACAATTCGATACAATTTGCTACGTGTGCAAATAGATGACATACAGTAATCAATCATTCTCATCCCTTTAACCCCTTTTCTATTCGAAATTTACTCTGAGGACACTATCAACAAATATTTTCTATAGAACATGAACCACATTGTTGTAACACGTGAAGAAATGACTTTTCAAATATGTAATATAACATTAAAAAATACTAAAGCAACATGTATGTAAATGAATATTCAACAAAGAGGATAAATTATTGAGTTATTTGATTAACTTTCCAGGAATAATTGTACTCCCTGGGGTGCCTATTTTATAAAATTGCTGCTTATTGTACATCACGTATCATTTACTTCGCAATTTTATTAAAAATCAATGATTAAAATGAACTATTCAATTGGAAATATATTTTTTTCATTCAATCCATGGCAAATCGAATTATTTCTATGCTAAACGAATTGCTTAGAAAACAAAAATAATTAAATCGAGAAATAAATCTTGAAGCAATTCATTAAATGTGAACAATTTTAATTATATGACAAATAATGTTTAATTAGATTACATCCAATTAGTTGAAACACAAGAAAATTGCTCTCAATCATTTCTTCCACATAAAAAAAGTTTATTTGATTTCTAAGTAACAAAGATGTATTTCAAGGTTATAACATTTTTTTATTCATTATAAATTATAACAGAGATAGAAATATAAAAAAAATGTGATGATGATTCAGGTGATGTGGTTAAGCAAGTGCTATCTTTATACTACTGTGCTACGCACAAGAACCTGCTAGCTGGATGAACAACTTTTACCTTTACGATTATAGTTGTTAACTGCAATTGATGCCGGTTGAATAAATACATTCTGTTAGTAATGTATAAAAGCATTTGTATTGTATGTACACCAAAACATTGAATAGTTTCAAGAAGAAACGTATCTTCAATCAGCGGAACAAAATCGTTCAAAAATGAATTCAATCCCGAGATAGTTAAATTATTCAAAATGTTTGTGCAGAATTATAAGCAACTTTAAACAAATTAAGTTCACCCGAATATTTTTTCATAATTCAACTACATTCACGTAATATGGTTAAAATCAGTAATCGATTGTTTGTAAAAAGTCGCGATTTCCAATTTGCAAAAGTTGCATATTTAATTAAAAAACCTCAGTAGAGTAATAAATTGTGAAAATAAATCAAATTCTTTTGAAATTCCAGACGAGAATATAGAAACCCTTTCTAGCCGCCCCCCTTTTTATAAATATAGCAGGTCGTCAATATCATAAAGTGCATTGTTTGCATTTGCAAATTTTGTAAAACGTTATTCACGTTTTGTTTAAATATAAAAATTCTGTCTAAATTGTACTTAAATTCATGACGTCTTTGGGTCCTAATCTAATCTAATTTTAAAAGTTATTTTTAAAATATTCATTAACTTAAATAATTCTAATTAATACTTATTAAATTTATAGATGGAATGGAGGGAAGTAAAAAAAATAACAAAAGATAGAAAGAGCTGGAAGGATTTCTACCTAAAGCCTACATCTAAGGGTAACTAAAGGATAAAGGATAAAAAAAATTAATTAAATGTTTCTTTTCATGTTTGTTGGATTTTTCTAAATGCGAGGACAAAATATTTGTAATAAATGTGACATTTTTATGATTTCATAATTAAATTAAAAGATTTAATGAAAATTTATGAAAAACTAATTTTATCTAGAATATTATGAGAGAGAATATTTAATTAGACACGATACTTATTGATTTAGTTTTAATTAACCTAAATATTTGAATAAATTTTAATGATAGAGTAAAATATTAACGTAACCTTATTAGATGCTATAATTATCTTCTTTGTAACAGTAACTCTTCATAAAGTGTCTATTTTCATATGAAAACCTTCTTGCCAATACAAAAGATTTCCTATATATGTATAACACATGCATAATACATGAGATTAAATTTCAATATTTAAGACTAAAAACATATCGACTTTCTATAGATTTTCAATATTATGCATTGAGTTTTTGTTACACATATGTAATAACAATAATGCAAATTTCAATTATTTATTTATATGTTTAAACAAATATTATAATGTTGTAATATGTAGAAAGTTATTGTTGATTAATTAGCAATCGGAATTGCAGTGAAACATTATTATGACAATCTATAGATATGTTTAATATAAACAAAAGTTTACTTGAAAGCCTGAAGGGTGATTATAACTAGATTGGTCTATTAGACTGCAAAGGGTTCCTTCGAGGTAATTATAACAGACGCATTTCCTATATACGAGTAATTGAAATTATATTGTAAATTCAATCGTAACAAAAGACCGCGTTACGTTACATTAAGTATAACTTAAGAAAATTACAGAAAATTGCTGTGGATCTATGTTGACGAGTTCGAACTTATAAAATAATAAATGCTTTAACTGATATGTTTGTTTGATGAAACCACATCGAATTTTCCACCCGAATGCACGCATCGTTTCGTAAAAACTACCATTTATTACGAAAAAAAAGCAAAGGAAAGTTCTTCAAAGACAAATAACATTTGGGGCGGATTATAAATGACATGCACTACTGCATCAACAAAATATAATAAAAATTTTTTTTTATTTATTTCGAATATATTGCTAAAACAAGTAAAAAACAACAAAAGAAAAATGATTCCTTCGAAATGAATTTTCATTCATTCATTCATGCTTGATTATAATAAATAAAATGTGAAACATATGCTCTAAAAACACAAACACTTGTGATTATTGCGTGTACGATTAATATCTGCTTATTATTAAATTAATATAACAAGATTTTTATTGTGATAGAGCTGTGCAGTCAGAAAGAATAGGTTTGTTAATGGATTGGGGAAAATTATAGGAAGTTTAGACTAAAATTTATGTTTCCTAATCTATTTCCATGTCCTTTTTTATTTGACATCATACTTTACATACTTACCTAATAAATTAATATTATATTAATTTAAAAAAAAACAGTTTATAGAAAAATTGTACGAACATAAAATTAATTGAAATTTCAATTTGACATTTATTTTCTTTAAAGCCGTTGTTAAATTGTTTGTATAAACAAATATTTAATGCAACATTAAATATAAATAGAAATTGATGTAATCATCATTATTAAGTAATTTTTGTTTTAATTATTTAATAATATGTAAATAAGGTTGGTTAATTGTATTTAAAAATATTATTTATTTCTATTCAGGTATGATATCGCATAATTGTCTTTTAATCTATGCATGGAATTGCATTTTGTGGGAACTAACAAGTGGCAGAATGTCCGAACATTGATACATGCAAAGTAAACAATTTTCTGTCATTAGAACCACATCATAAACAAGCTGATAAGCGATTCATTCACGTTGATAAAAATCAATTGAAATTGAAACGATAGCTGTTCAATAAAATAGAAAAAAACGTTAGTTCTGTTAATTTATGACCAATTGTGTGTTTTTAATAAAAAATTTTGAATGTCATCGATGCAGGTGGTGGCGGTTTGATTCTATCTATTTCACACAGATAATTAAATGTTTTTTGTACGCAATTATTCGTCATCGTGCATCCTTTTTATTACGATAGATACATCACGCTACTTTATTTACAGAAAGGGGGAAACCTTTACAATACATCGTCTGATGATTATCAATGAATTTGTAACAAAACAAAAATGTTTTAGTTTCAAACACGTCAATTTATAGAAAAAAGTGTTGTTCGTTTGTTAGTTGATTGGTTGGTTGGTTAGTTGGTGAAAATTGTTCAGGGATTATTTTTCTAGATAAATTATTCATAACTTCTAAATATATTCCATCACGAAATCTGTCATCGTAAATGACATGAATTTAATATTTGTATAGAATACATTAAGGGTCTTGGCATATACATACTTTTTTTTTATCGAAATCATTTGATCGCTAAGCGAATCCCATTGATCGATCGAATTTTGTTTCAAGTATAATTTGATATAATAACCCTAAATCGTGATATTTACATGAGATCTGTGGCCACATGTTCTCAATAACAACGCTCTCACACAATGACATGCAACCCTACAATTATCCCACCAACCTTTAAATTGAATTATAATATCCTGCTTGAAAACATTTGTATATCAACAAATTTCCACCAAATCATTAAGAAAACTACTCATTCTAATAATTGCTTAACCCCTATGTTTACTACCCTTAAGTTTAATGGGAAATTATTTAACCTAAATCAAATGTTATTTTATACATAAACGTAATTAATCTTAATACAAAACGCAAAAGAGTAAAATCTTATCAGTAAATGTTTAATTAAATTATTTTTAAATAATTTAATCTATTATCTATTTTTACTATTTTATGCTCGATAATTCTAATAATCGTATGATTATGATGTCATAAAAATTAATTATTTACATAACAAAATGCACGATGATTAATTCATTGCTTCCAAGTGATCTTAATAAGCAATTAAATGTGTTTTTGTTAGAAAAATGTTAGAACGTGTTGTATAAGTGTTGTAAAAATGAAATGTTTTATTTCCTAATAACACTTCCTTCCGTATAAGTAAGTGCAAGTGACTTCCTGATAAGAATAGAGAAATAATTAAAGTTAGTGTGCTATTCTCCCACTTAGTAAAACTTTTACCAGCAGCGAATGTTTGTTGAAATAGTACGAAATAGGCTCATGGTCGTTCTTATAAGCAGTTTTCGGTTGGTGTTTGTAGTTGCTTTTTCACTTTCACTTAACTTAACATTCATTTGTAAAAGAGCGGGGCTTCGACATTTTGAGAGTGCACAAGGCGAGCTACTATAGCTGACCAGTCGACAATAAACAAGATGTCTTCAAATAGCTAATCAATTAACGTTAATCAACAATATGGCATCGACAAGAAAAATTGTTGTGAGAATTGTGTTCATTGTGTGTATGATATTAATATTGTTGGGTGATTATACTGGACTATTAAGTAAAATAGCTGGAATCAATTATAAGGATAATCAAAACAGTATTAGGCGCAGACCTACTAACCCAGGATACACCGATATTAAAACAAATATTGATATTGATGCCGATATTGAGGATGAATCAATCAAAAATTTAGGTAATCTAATTTTTTTATTATTTTATAACGAATGAAAAGTAAAATTCTTTACATATGGCACTCGATTCGTTATAGTTTTATGCAAGATAATTCTAAAAGTCCTTGACGTTCACAAAGTCGACAAACAAGGTTGATTAATTCAAATATCAAATAGAGGTATTGATGAACAATAATTATAAAAACAATGGTTTTATGTTTTCATAATACATATTTTCAACCTAAATATTTTCTCACTTTCACTATCCACAAAATACTATTTAATACGAAAGATTAATAATTATGTAATTTAAAATCTCATATTTCATTTTATCATATTTGTTTCATTTAGGTGGCCAAGCATCCAAGTCACAAATTTTAGCAACAATTAAGAATGCGTGCCTACCAAAATTAATATGCGAATTGAATGCAACGCCGCAAAAGGATAAGCTGACAGATTCGGAAAAATCGCTGTTGACTTTGATAAGGTAAGTTAAATGCGGTAATAATAATTATACGAGGAAAGTTGTTATGTCTTTCAAGAGTAACCTATTGACTCAGACTTAAAAGAAACTGAAAGTCATTACGGAATACACGTAACGTCACTTTCTCCTCTGCTGTAATAAATAAAACATTGTTACATGTACAATGAGCATGAAGAACCCATTATTACTATGCTCGTTCTACATACGACAATTACGATACTGCATAATTAAAAAAAATATATAATAAATTTTAAATTACCTTTTTTGTGACTAGGGACACATCAATTGGCACAACGGCAGAGCTCACATCGAAATATCATTTTGCTGCTCACATGGGGCAACTTATCGCTGGAGTGGACGGTAATGGTTGCCACAATTTCTATCCAACTTGCCCATTTCCTGGACTGCAGGTCCTGCAAATAATGAAAAAAGTCAGGATGCGTTAAAAAAAAATCATTTTAAATCAGAAGGAAGTGAAAGGAAATTCAAAAAAAAACTATGACGTTTTATAAATTGCTCTAAGATGAACGTGACATTTGAAATAATTTCTTTTAAATTTAAGTGAAAATTTGTTCGATTGCCTATTTGCGATTTATTATTAAATTTATGTGCACGTCTAGTCTAATATGAAATGAAGATGAGATCGCGTTTATTGTATGCCTTGTAGGCTGTGTATTATTGTTCAAAATATGTGATTATAATTGTTATTGTATTAAATAAATTGTATATAATTAAGTGTTCGTTTGTATATTAATAACTTGCATGCGATACACTCAAATTAAAGGAATATTCGCTTATTGCAACATAATTAAAAAAACATTTCGAAAAATTGCACTCAAACTAGGACATTTTTTTCACCTCGTACTTTTCGACATTTTATTTATAATAACCTTCAATCATAATTAAATGAAAATTAGATTTCTCTACGTTTAATAACTTATAAATTACTTAAAACAATAGACCGTTACTAAAAATGATTCGTATTATAATTTAATGCTCCTATAAAATTTTATTAAATTTCAATAAATTTCTTATAAGCAATTTCTAATAATAATCATTTTTATTATCACATTCGAAAGAAAATTCATTTAATATAGTATCCTCATTGCCATCATTTCTTATTCATTCTTAATTTTAATGAACCTGTTGCACTTATCGTTTAGTTATACTTTCAATTCCATCATTAATCATCTGAATACGTCTTAACTTACACACCCTTAAGCATTTTTATGCATAATCAGAGTGTATTGTAGCAGCTGTTTTGCATAAAAATGGCAATGCATTTTATATAATTAACAAAAGAATTATTGTCGCTTCTTGCACGTTTCTTAGTGTAATTTCAGAATACGTTTTTTTTAATAGAAATTAGCTAGCAACAGGTTTGATTCAAAAGAGTGAATAGAAGTTGGTCAAGGCAAAAATTGATAAGCCAGAAAGTTTAAAAATACGTGCGAGAGAATATTTTTAGAATAACACTATTAATTATAATTAGTCTAATTATATTTTCCATTTATGAACACATGCTCACTTACAATTAGTGACATTTTATCAAATATGATTGCAGTACTTATGCACTGAACACTTCACCGAACGAAAAATAAGAATAAACTGAAACATATTATTCTAAAAGTACCTTGCAAAAAGTGATAAGAAAATAAAAATGCTGACTAACCTACTATGAAAAACATGCTCAACAAAATATTTTTTTATTTAAGTATAACGTACTTGCAATATAATTTAATTAGTTAATAATTAATAATAATCATTAAAATGCTGTTAATTTACTATAAAATGCAACCTACATATGTATATAAAAATTTGCAAACGTTAATAAAACTAAATCCCAAGAAGTAATTATTTAACAAAATTTTTTATTATTGCTAAAAAACAAGATAATTACTTTAATTGATGTAATAAAAATGTTCAAAATTAACTTTATAGTTCCACTTAAAGCATTTAGTAAATTGTTTTTGTTAATATATAAAATAAATAAACATATTCTTTGAAAAAAATGAATAAAAATTATTTGTTGATAATTCTTATTATAGAAATACAAATTTATTAGCGTTTTCTTGCAATGTTGTATTTAATTTATTTTACAGCAATAATGATCTTTCTGAATCTGTAATATTGCAATTCTGGTAATGAAAAACATGTTTAATGCAATAAAAGGCATAAAAATTTGCCATTTAATATCTTTTGTTGACGTTTGACTAATAAAAAGCAATAAATGTTCTACATAATGTATTAGATTAAAGAATATTTAGCTGCAAAACCAGTTATCAATAAATATTAAGCAAAAAAAAATCTATTAAAGCTCATAAATTGTATAAAATAATTTTATAAATGCGTGTTGAATATAAAAATAAAATTACTTATTGCAATTGAGCTTGCGCCTTATATTATATTCCTTGTTGTAATTAAAATTTTTCAACTCGTTGTTGTTGTTTTCTGCAAACAGGTTGTCTACTAAATTGTTTAAAGAATCTAGCAATTGCTAATAAGCAATGTTATAAAGCTAATGTTTATTGCCTTAGAATACAAATTATTATAATTTAATTGCAATTTATATGCGCATAATGTAACATATACAATTGATTAAGAAATATATTTGAGTTTTAAAGAAATGCATTTTATTTGAATATAAAATAACTTTCATTTTCGAACAATAAAATCGAATGGAAGGAAGCACTAAAATATATAATTCAATATTAATAGTAAGATAAAGTAACGTGTGGCAGGAGCCAACTTAGGAGTGGTGGTTAAAGTAACTTTCACCGATAACATAACATTCTTAAGTCGTATTCAAAGAGTTGCTTATTTTCACTCGAAACTTAGTGTGTTATAAAATTTGTGTATAAACATGAAACTAGAAAAATTGTTCAGTGGTGCCGTTTTGTTTATAATTGTGATATTGTTTATGTGCGATGAAGCTCCGAAAGCTTTAGCGCAGCAGCAAGCTTTCGAACTGCCTGTAGAACTAGTCGGTTTTCCCGTTATCATAATAGCAGTGAGATTATCAAATTTTGTTAAAAAATTGGCGTACTCATTGAATCCAAGTAAGTAAAAGTTTTGCGTTCTTGAGAAAGTTATGAAATTAGTAGCATAAAATTACCAAAAACTTTCATTTTCGATTCGGAATTGAGTAATAG
Organism: Deinopsis erosa; assembly: GCA_027574845.2. Taxonomy (NCBI): domain Eukaryota; kingdom Metazoa; phylum Arthropoda; class Insecta; order Coleoptera; family Staphylinidae; genus Deinopsis; species Deinopsis erosa. Next base: position 35,808 of record JAODFZ020020898.1, read on the forward strand.
CAATTTAGTATACGTGGTAAATGGCTGTGTGTAACATTTCTATATTAATTCAAAATGATTTTATTGGTATAAGGTGAGAGAATTGCTTGTAATCAATTTTCTAAAAGCTAAATAGTCATTTAGAAAAACGATTTAACGTAATTTGTTGTCAAGGAACTTACGTCTCTCGGTCACGAAGAGCAATAGCGAGCGAAGAATTGATAGATATGGTTGAGGCAGAAAAACGATTAGTTAGTGAACTGGGAGAAAACGTTTGTATTTACACCAGGGTCTGTTTACATCACGCTGAGAAAGCAAGAAAATCTCAAGGGAGAACTCGATATAACCTTGATTGGAATGACATATTTAGGTAACACAATTCTCACTAAATGACACATAAAATAAAATGATATTGCCAATTCGCGAAATGAAGAATGCACAAAGAAAATCCAATTTTAATTTATGCATCCCCAATATATCAATATTGAATGAAATACTTATGCGCTTAGTATAAAATTTCAAATTGAATTGAATTCGATAACAAAGAGTACGATGTATAAGCAAACAAGAAAAAAAAATTCGCTACTATCAATTTCGCGATGGAATCGTAAGTCATTTGAATACGAACCCCCACTCACTCAAATGCATCAATTTAGATTTGATTTCGAAATGCAAATACGTACACAAATCTATAAATATTATTTAATAAATATATTAATAAATTGCTTTCAATTTTAGCCATTACAAAACATCGTCGGAGAGAAACAAGGAATTTTATCTGCTAAGTGTATTCTTGGGTGATATTGTTGCTTCCCCTAGATTCTGCAATCAGTTAGCGAAAAGGGGACGCCAATGTAAAGATTAGCATAATTAGATGGTTTCAAATGTAAATAGTTAATTGTCAGGCTTGGTGTTTTAACCAAATTTTCATAACTGTTATATATGCGCAATGAGTTTCAGGGGCATTTAGTTTATAATTGCTCAATTTAGTTCTTCATCAACGTGTGTGTTATGTAACATCTAACTTATTTAAATCAAATTCATGTAAAATCTATTTTTATAAATTGTGTATATTTGAATAAATAATTATGGAATAAAAGAGAAATTATTGTTTGTAACTTATTTGACAATTTGCGTGTATTGTGCATACGTAGGACGAGTTTGCTTTATTTGCAAATTTCGAACACCTACAATACTTTCTTTTCTAGTTGGGTGAAATTTTTTTCGCCAACTTATTGATATATTTATTACTATTTATACGTGGATCTTAAATTCAATCTTTATTCAGTAGGAAACCATCTCGACGACTTTATCGTGTTCTATAATAGAGTAAAATGTGCGAAGCAAAGTGGTTTTTTAAAGTGTTGTTGATAGGAGTTGTTGTTAAAGGTTGCCATCTTATCACAACTAACGAAAGCCCTAATGGAACAGTCACGTTACTATGGTACGTTATTTTTAATTCATACTGATAATATTTTATCTAACAAATACTGGATACTTCTAAATATGGACCAGTTTTCTGTGTACACTTATCAAACATATCGTTTAGGAACCTTACAAAATATGCAGTCGATCAAGGTCGTGGTAAAAGTGTTCAAGTGGAAAGTAGACAAAGAGCACAGCCATACACTCCATACCCATATAGACCGTATCCTGGAGGTTACGGTTTCACGCCGCCTTATTTGGGTCAAGGATCCAACCAGGAACCACAAAGCTTGATGAACGCGTTAAGTTCAATAGCAGCAAATGATGAATTGCATTGCGTGCCTAAGCTCTTATGTGAATTAACTTCAGGTTCAAGAACTTCAACAACGGAACAATCCTCATTTCTTCCGTTTAATATTAATATGGATTCTTTAGTTGGGTGAGTCATGCATTCACTTTCTACTAGCAAACAAATATAAGGAACTAACTCGCTATCTGTAATTAAATATTTAAAACTATGAAATACTTTCACACGATTAACAATGAAATGACTTTTTCTTATCATCTTATTATAGATTATTATCTACTATTAATGGATACAGTGGTAATCCAATACTATTGTTTGGACGAGCTGCCCTATTAGGGCTTTCAGCTGGAGGAAATTCAGGAAGTTGCACATACGCATTCCCTCGATGCCCAACTGATCCTGACAAATTAGTCAATTATTTGAACAACTACAATGGAGGCTTCTTCAGGTATTTTAATGGAGTACCGCATCCCAGCCCCAACTACCCACCTAACAACTATCAATATCCAAACAACAACTATTATGGTGGAAGTCAACAAAGGATTCTCACGAAGCCAACGCATTCTATTTCTGCAACAAGTTCGAATCCTTATTATGACGAAAATCGATTAAACGCTGTAATAAAATTTCCAGCAGACGAAAACTATATATCGAATGAAATAAAGGATAGTTTTTACACATATAAATCACCTAAAACTCTAACATTTCCGGCAAAGGAGACATCCGTTCCGAGTCAATATCATTTTCGAGATCCAAAAACATTAACTTTTCCTGCTGAGGAAAATATCGTAAATAATGTGTTAGACTTTCAACGACCTTTGCCAAATCATGTTGCACTTCCAATGATATTTCCTACACGAACTGGAACTGGCGAGCTTATACTTGATTCAGATCAATTTTTTCAAGACGAATATTATAATGAACCTAATCAAATTCACTTCCATCATCATCATTATTAATTACACCAGCAACCTTATTAAAATATGCTAAGTTTAGTAACAAAAGAAGTTGTACACATAAAGATTGTTTATGTGATAGCTTATAAACATTAATAAAATGTAAAATATACACGTGCATATCGTGAGAAGAAATGACACGTAATTCCTAGATTATTATAACATTTTCATGATTCACTTTACCTCAACATGATAACGTTCTCAACGTAGTATGCATGTTGTGAGTTATTGTTTTAGTAACCTTTATAATATGAAATCCGCATTTCTGATGATAATAAAATATAAAAACCACAATGCGTCGTTTCATCTAATGAAGGTAAACATTTTATTGTTTAGAAATAAATTAATCATCAAACAACACTTCGTCTATACTTTTTAAATTGTGACTGTATCTCGCTGGCTGTATGATGTATAGAAATATGAAAGCAAACAAGAAAAAAGCTTTGGAATTTGGAATGATGGAATCTTTCTCCGAGATATATCAAAGGCTTTTCAATAATTAAAACTAGGGAAGTCATAATTCATTGTCACGTATAGACGTAAATGAACGTAATAATAAGTAACGAATAACAAAAGGCTCTTTGAGAGGCGCCAACTTCAAAGTATTGCAACACGTTAAATCGGACCCTCTTTTTCCCGTTTATCCCTTAATACCGAACAAATCCAGCTTGCATATATCTAAATCAAGGTTTACCGCTTTTCTCTTACATTGTTCTTTTCGCCGATTTGCACAAATACGTTGGAAAAAATCACGTTTAGTTTTTCACTAAGAAAATTGACTACAAAGCACCCTACAACAGGTCATTCCACCCACCGAGCATGATAACAACTGAACCACTTTATGCATTTGACAATTTTTTGATTTATGCTTTCAAAATGTACACGAACACCTCATTATAGAAATTTCTCGTTTAAATCATAAAGAATTAAATTTCACGGCCTGCTTCACTTTAATTGAAGGTTTAACGTAATCGTTGATATAAAAAATGTGAATTTAATACGAATCCAAAAAACTATGTTTCCAAAAGTGCAAATTTATTATTTACATGTCAAGATGTAACATACGAGATTGCTTTTTAATATAAAGAATAAAACTTAAATTATAATTAAGAAAATATTCGAGAATTAATTTTGAAATTACTTTTCGCTTGCGAATCCCTTCTTTATTTTATAAGAGTATTAATGCTGCGTGCGTATTTAATAATAGTGATTATGTAAGCGTTGCAGTCACGTGTCGAACTTTGTTCTGGTACATAAGGGATGATTTGATTCTTAATCGAACGTTCGTTATTTGACACCAAAGCGTGCACGTCTGTTTTTATTCCATTCGAATTTCACCACAAAAGATTGTATTTATTATAGTGATCGGATTGAAATGATAGCATGCCATCCCACCCCTACCCCTAAATTATGTACAATTATTTTGCGCAAAAAATCAGTCACGAAGTTGGAATGATTTAAGACCAACTAGAGGTAGTAAATTAGTCAAATGAAGAGTTTTTATGCAAATAGTATATAAATCTTTTAACACAATCTGCGTCAAGGGCGTAACATTGTGACATGATACAATGTGAACACAGGGCAGTTTTTAAGGGTGTTGGGTATTCGATTGTAAAATAACAAAATGTGTATCTATCCACCTACTCGTCAACTCAATGTCACTAACAAAACAGATTTGTCCCTTATCACAATCCGGCATGGGGACGGTCAAGTTAGTTTTTAATTCGAACCATAAACAATATTAAAAATCTTAAAATATTTTGGTATGTTTCGAGGGTTTGCGATTAGTCTCAGGCTAGTCGTGATTGAAATTATTGTATGTCATAGACACATGTCCATTTGACATTGCATAAAGCATAAAATTAATGGTAATTACAAATAGTATGAACAGTCAATTCAAAGGTTTTCTCGTACGCGACAGGGTGTGACATTTTGACACGTATTACTTTTCATGTTATGCTGTGGCTACCCCATAATACTCACAAAATAATGAACCAAAAATATCCATTTACACAATCGATATTTAAAACCTATTATTAATAGCAATCTGTAAACAAAGACACACAAAAAAAGAGACAAAAAGAGATTCATTCCACATACAACAAATAGCCAATTAAAAAAAGCAACAATACATGAGAAAAAATGCAATCCAAACAGCTTGGAACTGTAATTAGAATGAAAAGGGTGAAAACTAAATAAAAAAATAAAAGTTAAGTAAATTACAGCTGTACAAAGTATTAAATAAAGGTTTGTAAATTAGATTTGCATATTTTAACTCGTGCCCGGTGAATTATAATAATAACACAAATCGCGCTTTTCATTAAGTGGAAAAGTGCAGAGCATAAATTAGATAACAAAAATTATGTTAGTATTATTTCAGACAATGATAATGTCGAGAAATAAAAATGCATATAAAAAAAATTAAATAAATTATATTATTGTTAAGTTGGGTCAGTATTTTATGGTTTGATTGCGGTTGGAGATAATTGCAATAATTGTATAGTAGGTTTCCAGAAATTAGTGTAAAAATACAATACAATGAAATTAAAGGTAATTTGAATAATTACCTGAACATTTGCATTACGACTACTGTTTGTATGTATGATAAAAAACATTTGATGTAGACACACATTGAAAGTATGAGTGGTGTTAATTTAAATGGTGATCGGGAATAAGTCACCCTTATAAATAATATGGCGCTGCATCGGTTAACCCAAAGTGTAATTTGAATCATGATGTTGACATTAAGCCCTGAACTAATCTGTCACAGAACAAAATCAAATACTTTTTTAAACGTGAACAAAAGGGGAGTGAGACGAGCGAAGTGAGATAATGTTACGGATTGACACTGGTTTCAATTCCATTTAGATTATGCCGGCTCGCAGATTTCTATCACCTCCTCAACTCTTAAATCCTATGACGAAATTAATTCGATATAGATGCCATTGTCTACTTTAACATTATACTATGTCGAATTTTATAAAACTGTTTGACAAGACTCATGAATGCTAAATTTGCATACATTTTACATTTCCTTGATAGGATTACGCTACGTCTTTTCAGCAAAAAAATTATTCATTATAATAATCCGAAAGAACATCGTTATTATACCCAAGCTTACAAAAAAATTACACCATCTGATTTCATAACTGAATTCTCAACAACTTTTTTCTAGATTATACAAAATCTTCATTGATTATACAGTTCACCACCTCAAAAAAACTACTAAAAAAATTTAACTCAAATTATGCCGTTACTAAATCTCTTCATTCAAACAAAACTCGCAAACAAATTATTTTTTTAGGCGACTCTCTAAATTCAACACAAAACATTTTAATAACAAAGTATTCTTATTCTCAAATTTCACTCAAATTGTTATTATTATTCATAACACGCGTTTCGTATCGCGACATTATCAAATGAATGATATAAATAAATAATAAATGTCTAATTGTTTAAATAGGTGTCTTCTAAATGTAGTATTTTTGGTATAAAATTTGAATTATGATTTCTTTCAATTAAATGATTTGCAATTAAATAAATTAGCATGTGATGA
>JAODFZ020020902.1:0-26014 GCA_027574845.2 Deinopsis erosa
TTTGTGTTGGTAAATATGAAGAGCACCACACAGAAAACCGCAACTGTAGCATGCATTATCCTACATGTTGTTATATAGTACACTTGTCTGCCGAGTACTAGATCACAGACCACCGCTGCTTTATAGCCACTTTACGATGACTTTAGATTGTAATTAAACAAGCACATAAAGAGTTTTATTCGTAAATTATTGCTTAAAATATTTATTCAAATTTTATAAATTAAGCAATTTTTGGCATTCTCTCCTCAAAATATGCCGTTAAACTTTTTTTTATAGTCAATTTAATTAATTGTTAAATCTAATTCCACTTCAATGATTTTAATGAATATTTAGCTTAAAATTTAATTAAAGCTGACGTTGGTTTTTAGCATCCCTTGTAGTTGAATCTACTTTTATGAGATAAAAGTTTTCCTCTTCACTGACTACAAAGGTGGTCTTTCTTTGGAGTATTAATAAATGTCATTCACACTATGACAAAAAATCAGAATAAAGGAAAAGATTAAAAGAGAAGACTTAATGTATGTAATTATAAAGTACAGAATTTCATTTTTTACGATAAGATATGTCAGATAGAATTAAAACCTCTGATTTAGTTTTCTTTTACAAAATATTCCTTCAAGCAGAAATTTTTCGTTAGTTCACTTAATAATTATTGATTCTAATAATATATTCAAAACGTTAAATATATATTCAAGTTAAAGTAGAAAAATGATCTATTATATAATTAACAACATTTAACTGCAATACAATGCAATTTGAAGCGTTTTGTAAGACAAAACAAAGCAAATTGCAGTGCATTTTTCATTTTTAATATATTTTTAATAGCACAAAGAGGGTTTTCAAATCGCCAGCCTTAATATTCTGTCCATTAATGCTGAAATAATTGACGTAAGTAATTTATAACGTCCTGATAATAAATAATTTGCGTTAAACAAAAAAAACAACAATTATATAAAAGGAAGTGCAATTTTGTATAACATTAAGCGGTACAAAATATTACATTCAGTTTCCTCTTTTTATTGTTTTATAAATGAACGAACTTCTGTCATCGTATGAACGCGAATCATTTAAGCGAAAATCCTGATCTGAAATTATCGTTTGATGGTGAGCGAATGTTCGTGCATAGCATAAGCCAATTATTCTGTATGCGAATGTATTTATTATAATATTTATGCAATCACCTTTGCTTGAGGTTAATGCAAATTCTTAATGCCAAACGATTAAAATGACCGTAGTATTGTTAGTCAATCATAATTTCATTAATCGCTTATTTATTCAATGTGTTTATTACTGAATCATATTGTTACGTTATAGTGCACGTAAATTTAAGATGGGATAATTGTATACAATGTAATGATAAGGCATGGAAGTAAATCACGTCCAGTTGGTGAACTTCCTGCTGGACATTCTTATATAATTATAAACACCTGAGTTTGTAAATAAATCACTGCAAGTCAGGGTTGATTATATCATCTCTCGCTTCTACGCGCTCTTGAGGGTGTTTTTATAGCACTAAGAACTGCAAACACTACCATAATTTATACTTAATTATAATTGCGAATTTTAGATGTAAGATAGTATTTATATAAATGGAATGCAAGTTGGAATTGTAAGTGAACCGCACAAAGATTTAGTAATAGAAGCACGTTGAATGATAATCAATTTCTATATAGATTTTGAAAAGAAACATATGTTTGTTTGTGATATCGTATTCACATGCTTTTTATAACTGTAAACCAGAAGCAAATATGAAAAGAAATTAATTTAATTCAAGTGAAATAAACCTGCAAAGATCTTTTTTGATGTTGAATGTTGTTGCCGCGCATATATGATATTAAACAAATCGACCTGAATCAATCATTTCGCTCTGTATATTCAGTCAGGAGTGATTTGCAAAATGTAGAAAAAAAAAGTGCATCGAGCAAGGAAAGAATGAAACGTACGCCGATGGCCCATTGAACAAGTCTCGTGTATTGAATTGTCGATCAATTCGCATTGTTTATCTGAACACAATTACATTTTCGGCAAATGAGTTTTTTATAAAGGCGAATGCTTCCTTTTTGACTACCAAACAATGCACAATGATAGAGTTTAATAACACATTCTAGTTTCATCCTTTCATAATTACCTTTTAATTGAATTATGATTTATTAAATAAAACTCAATTTGTATTGAATAAAAATATTTTGAATGATACTTGGAGTTAATTATGAACGAAATGACTTGGTGATTTTCAGAATTTCGTCATTTCTTCTTCTTCTTCTTCTTCTTCTTCAAGTGTTTCAAAGCGAAAATGTTTTATTTATTTATCAAGTTGTTGAAACTTTATAACGGAAATTTAGCTAGATGTTCGTTTATTGAATTACAATTTAGTATATTGTCAGATAATATTAATATTTTCTTAGATATATTCGTATATGGATAAAACGGTAATTCTAAACGTCTTGAATTGGTTATATAAATAAATAATATTAAGTGGATACCGTTAATCGTTAAAGTATTTAACGAATTGTGGTGGATATGCAATGGCAAAACAATAGCAGGTAACAAGCAAAGTTCGATTTGCAAACAATGGAAGTGGCCAGAGAATAAATCTATCTATCGAAAGACATCTGACCCCAGAACGGGACACCGCGTCTTATGTAATTACATTAATACAACTACCATAATAATGATACTCATAAATAGAAGCGCCATTAATATTGAAACATTTAATCACGTATCAATCGTTCTTCAAATTAATTGTTTTGACATGCAGTCAGCATTAATTCAATAAACTTCGACTATTCTTTTCCTCATTTTATATCTAAAAGGTAGTAGAAAAAACGAAATGCGTTTTCGTTCCCATGTGCTTATTAAATTGTTGATGGCTTTATCGGGACATGGGACTTTGTTTGACGCCCACCTATAATATACCTGGTCTTCTGGGACGTCAGTCACGATGACGGATTGGTTAACCCTCAACGAAAATATCGTGATCTCAATCTTTTTACTTAAAATTTTTTACTTATTTACACTCGGTCACGTTTTGCAATTGAGTTTTTTTTTGCTTTTTTAGTTCACTCTTTAAAAACGGAACCATTGACTATGTGTGAGTGTTCTCTAGTTTGGTAGACAAACAAATGAAATGCAATTATTATAAGAATATAATTATTTTCTTGTTTATTTAGTTCTACTTTGGTAATTATGAAGATGCTACCTGGTAGTCGTTATTCAATTTAGCGAATCCCTAATTGGGTGTAAATTGCAGCTTTTTCCAGTTTTGCCCTCAGGTTATGCTCCTGAACCACATAACTGAGGTAATAAGAATATACGTTCGCTTATTATATATCCACCTCAGCTCGATTTAACATCTTTCAACTTATTCTTTTATTATATTTTACTTTACACGAAATTAAAAAAGAATTACATTATATTTACGGCCACTTATCTTCTAAAGAGTTCCTTGCAAATCAAATATCCACCAGGAAATTGAACATGCACTTCAATCTTCTAAATTGCGCTACGTGCATTTTATACGATATCACCAATAACTTTTTTCTTCTTCTCAATCTTATCATAATCTTTGTATTTTATCTTATTGACTTTTAAGAAAACGAATCAATATATTCCAACTTTTTTCATCAAAGAAATTCAATTCTATTTAAATTGAATTTTCTCTATTACAATAGGAAATTTTCTCTTCGAATTACTAATAAATATGTCCTCTTTTATAACATATATGGCTTATCCTATCGGATTTGACCTCTCACTCACTTCGTAAACAAAAAACTAACAGTTTCGTGTCATTTAGCTTATGATAAAACGACAGATTTTAAATCACTGCTACCAGCTACCATCCATGTAAAGCAGTGACGAATTGATTTTCAAACATTTACATATTTATCGATTATATGAAAAGTTTTTGACGTTTCACTAAGTCGATTTTTTTAATATCTTTCAATTAATTTTTAGTTTATTCAATCAAATATTCATTGACATTTAATACCTGCTTTATTTTAATTTGTTTCGTATTTTGATTTCAATTTAAATGTTAGGTTTTCTTTATACCGTGCGAATTTCGACATGAATAAACTTGCCTATTAACAGGTTGTTGTATATTCCATAATCTTGCAGCTTTATGTATCGTCTACTAGAAGTTGTAATGAAATTTTGTATGAAATAGTGTTGTTTAGTGAAGAATTTTGAATAATTTTATTTAATTTTCATATGAAAATCTTTACAGGATGTTGTTGTTGAGATTAAAATTTTTATATTAACTTGTTCGTAGGCATGAAATTTCATTAACTTAAGTTACTTTCTAATATTATGGATATTTAAAGAGCATTAAGCGTAAACAATTTCAGTTTAATAATTTTTATCTCCAATTCGAAATTACTTTCCATATATGTAATGCAAATTGTTGTGTGAAGCTGTTGTAAAAGGTCAAAATGTGTTAACGCATGTCAAAAAAAAATCTGACAATTAATTTTGTCTTTGCGTAGGTGTAAAAATTAATTTGAAATTTCGATTTTTTTGGTAAGACAAACATACTTATCGATGGTTAATAGCTAATAATAATAAATTTATGCTGCCTGTGGTGACATCTAAGTTTATGTAGGTATTTTCATGAAGTATTGCGCTTAACTGCAGGCAATGACAACCGTTTATTGGGTACATGACATATGAGTGATCACTTTTTGTGCATATTTTACTCTCTACATTCTTTCTTTATGCGCGATGATTTATGAATATTTGCAAATGTAGTTTGCCTTTTTCGATAGAATGTTGAAAAGAAAAATTGAAACATGTATAACAATATGTAGTAAAAGGCGAGCACTTCTGAGTGATGGAGGACATGTTCATAGAGGTGTCGCTATCCTGGAGCGTTGTATTGATGGTTACACGCGTTGAACGGAATGTCGTGGGCGACCACCACCTCCATTACTATAACAATTCACAGAGATTTGTCACCTAATCTTTCTATTCTTTGTTCTCGATTTCAACAAGTTGTAAACAATTTATTCTCACCCCGACTTAATATATATCTATACAGACAGTGCACCAAGAGTAACAACAACACACAAATAAAAGAAAAACAACTTTTTTTTTTCTTTATTCGATGAATTGCACTATCATGATGTTATAATAACGACGACACACTTCATCTTCAACTTCGATCAATGATAAATTAAATTAATTAATCTCCCAACGTTCAAATGACTTGACAATATTATAATAAATCAGTAGCTGAGTTCAAGGTATTTTCCTACCAACATTATTATGAAAATTAAATTCAATATTTTTTGTTACTTCAAACTGAAAGTATTGTGCAAAAGTTGAGGTTTGTTTTTAGTATCAGCACCTTGTAAGGTCAATGTAAGATCGTGCGTGTTCCGTAAATCACAAAAGCAATAGCGTGATTCTCAACATTGACGTCATAAATTAAATTACTACCAACGCCCATAAATTATTCGATTATTGGTAAAAAATATTGGAATGTCTATATGCGCGACCGTTTAAAAGAAGTGCTGCACAGAATTGAGTCGTCTCTTATCGAATGCATTCAAATAGCACCATCAATTATTATCATAAAATATCATAAGTATGCAAGTGTATAAATTCACTTTCAAACTAATCAAGTTGTAATTGCAATATGTACATTATTGTAGTAGTAAATCATAAATGTGAAACTGCACGCAATTTTATATTCATACATCGAACTTGATTGAAATGCATGAAATTTTTTTTTAATTCAAATTGCTTGCATTTGTTGTTTGCAAATTCAATAAATATACTTTTAGAGGCATGTGTGTGAATGTGCGTTTCAATTTAAGCATGTGTGTTAGTCAATAATTTTATATTTTATAATGGAAGAGGGTTGAGTGGCGGCAAGGACAAGAATGTCCGAATGCAGCACCCCGTCGATTTTCTAATAACATGACGTTGGTGAAGGCCACCACTACAGCGCTTGTTAATTGACTTTTTGCTTGTAGTTGCACCTCTTTCAACCATTTGCAATTAAAATTTTAAATCATTCACACGTGTGCAAGTTGCAGTGGTGGCGAATTATCTAAAAAAGTGACAATAGAGTGAGAAAGAGAGAGAGAGAGAGAGAGAGAGAGAAAGAGAGAGAGAGAAAGGGAGAAAAATGAATTTGCTGATAGATTATTCACACTAGGGATGTAGTCATTTAAAAACAATCAAACGATAATATCAAAGAGTATAATTGTTCGAGTGGTTTGAATAGAGCAGAACACGACGAAGTGTGTATGCGTTGTTTTATCGTCCCAACTTCTACATAAACTAACCCACTCTATTTCCATTTAGTAGCATGCAACTCTCTACACGTGATACAATTGTCTTCCATCTCGACAGATCATCGATGCAGATAGGAAAACAAGTCAAATTATTCAAGATGGCGTTAAGATATTGCGTATGCTAATGTCCGTCTGCCTGACTCTATTTACCAATGAATTTATATCATCACTTTGCGACCTAATGGAACAACTTAACATTGAAAACGAAATGATAATTAAAAACTATATTTAACGTTCTTTTGAGAATGGAGGCGGACGTACACTGTCATAAATTCGACATCCAAATACTCAACTGGCAACATTAAATTATTACTTAAATATTTACATACTTGTACATGTGTTTAATAAAAAAGAAAGAACTACTTGTTGTGTGTTAGTGCTTAATTGTCACATAAATTATCATTACTAATGAGAAAACAATACAAATAATAGTCGTCATTTAAATGTACACATTTTTTTTCTTTCGTTACTTTATTTACAAGAAAACATGAATAAATAATGTTTTATAAGAATACATAAAAAGCAGAAAAAGCATAAAAAGCGAATATAATTAGAATAAAAAATGTATCAATTCGAAGCGTTTTGTCTATTGTTGCTTCTTTTTTTAATTAATTGACGTGTTGAGTATTATTATAAATGTTGAAAGATAAAAGCAGCGATTTGCGGGCAAAATCGTGGTTCGTTAGTGACTTTCCCGGAACTTAAAAACACCTATACATGCATATACATGTATAAGCATTCTTTATAAAGGTTTAATGTTATAACAAACATTACTTTGTAGTCTTTATGGAAGCAACTTAAGATGGGAATATGTATTTAGTGCTAATTAGGAACAAACACGAAAAAAACGAAAATGGAACAACGAAATTGGTTTGCTTTAAGCAATTACGAACACAATATGACTGTTTAAATGAATTTTATTCATTGTTACATATACTTGAACGAGAAAGCGGCCGTTGATTGTTTTACAGTTGAGGAAGTTGTTTATGCAGCTAAATGTTCTTTTCTTTGATAAACGCGCAATTTGTTAAAAATCAAACGTTAAAAAATTTAATTTATGGTTATTTATCTATTAAAGGATACATAAAATTGCATAAGCAATCGGTTAAATTTATTTATAGAAATTTAAGCAAACTTTCATAATAAATCATAAAATTTTTATTAATATATTATAAAGATAAATCAATGAAGAAGACCGCATTCCTGACACATCTTTCTCTACCCTGTCTAAACGTGTGATATTTTATTAGGTACAACGATGATGCCTTTAGCTATATATCTTTTAAACTTGCAACCTCTTGTCTAGTTAAAGAAAATTCTTGTAGATTTAATCATAGATCTTGAATGTTCAGAAGCATTTAACTTTACCACGTTTCTGTAAACAGCAAAAATCTAAAAGGATCATCATTACATAAAGATGCATAAGCACAATACGAAAATTTCTTTTTCTCACATTCATTTACTTCAATTACCATCTGTTAATCATCGGGTGGCGAAAAAAAATTACATACAAATTATATGGAAAGTTGTTTCGTTCATATCGTGACTATTAGTTTATGTTTCAGTTAGCATGTTGTTTGTTAGCAAGAGTGATGATTCCCTGAAGTGCATCTTATCAGATTTAAATAGATTTTCAATTAATAATGGCGGATGCGCAAGGAGTCAACTGCTTGTAGGTGGTGTGTGGGATTTGTCTTAAGTTATTAGGTTTGTCTGATAGCATCTGATTTAGACGCTTTCTTGTTATTTAAATAGTTTCCTTCTCGAATGTTAAAAATACATTTCAAACTGCAAACAAATGATATTTGTTGTGAGTGGAACATGATTAATAATTATACAAATGGTTATATATGGTTAGATTATGTCGATGAATGAAAAAATTGTATTGTGCGCGTCGCGTTGTTTGATAAAACAAAGAGTTTTAAATATTCTTGGATGTTTTTACCGTTTAGGTAGCGATAGGATCATCACAAAGGTGTTAATTAAATTCACTTCGTAAAATCAAAAGTTCCAAATCAATCAATGTCAAGGATTAAAAAACAAGATGCTTTTTTATCATCACCAACGCTATTATTTATTATACAAGTTATATAGAAAGAGAAGATGAAAAAATGGTTTGCTTGTACATTGACTTTACTTAACATTTCTTTTCAAGTGTTATCAATAACATTCAATGTACCAAAACATTTAATTTATTCCGGGCCACATTTACTTAAAGGCAAACATAAATTACTACCTGCACACCTCAACGACATAACAATTTCTTTCTCATTTTATTGTTTAAATTTGCATTATTAAATTTTTCTTTCAAGTTTATTGCCATTTACACTCTTAGTTTCACACCTACATCAATCGAAATATTTATTTCGTACAATTAAAATTCTTCATTTACATAATATTAACATGAATGCATGATGAAAGCATGTTTTAAGTAGGATTTTGAAACATATTGAAAGTAGTCACGACAAAATTACAAATATGCTTCATCACCTATACTTTATATATTTTATAATAGAAAAATTAGAAACAACATGTTATAATAATTTTGCTAGTAATCATAACTTTTTAGATTATAACTAACAAGCAACTAATGCTTTTATAATTGAATCAAACTTTTACAACAATACCGTTAAACAATGCTCATTTAAAATGTAAAAATTTCAAAATTAAACGATAAAATTACATATCGTGCGAATGTACGTTTATAAATAATTGTAATAGCAACGTAAATTGCTATTTACATTTCATCAGCAACAACAAAACAAAAACAAGCGGAATAAAAGAGTAAAAAATTTCAAAACCATCTGCTCTGCTCGTTTTAGTTAGATTCACAAAAAAAAATATTATAACATGCTACAAAATGTATGGATCTATCTCTTTTTATTATAAAAACTGTTCTTTCTTGCTTGTAGAGAAATTATGAATGCATGTTTGTTTTATTCGTAGACATAATTCTTTTTACTGTTCACGCAGAGATAACTTAGTTACAGTGACACTAATTGGGGAGTTGTTTTCCACTAAGTAAAAAACTATTGTTGTGATATTACATCAACATTTCAATTTGCATTTTAATACCAAATTCATTTTCAGTCACTTTTTGGCCTTTGTTGAATGCATTCGTTCATTCACTGTTGCATCAATACAAAGGAAAAAAATGACAAAAATATATACTATTTTCGTGAAAGACGTACGTCGTTGATTTTCAGAGAAAAAGTGATTTAGTTGGTTGATTTTTAAGAGAAAAATTCGTTGATTGATTTTGGAGTGGAAGAAAAAGAAAGGTCGTTCATTTTGAAGTGGAATAGAAACGTACGTCGTTGATTGATTATCAAGTGGAAGAAAAAAAAATGTTGTTGGTTTTGAAGTGGAAGAGAAACGTACGTCGTTGATTGATTTTGAAGTGGAAGAATAACAAACATTGTTGGTTTTCAAGTGGAAGAAAAACGTACGTCGTTGATTGATTTTGAAGTGGAAGAAAAAAAAATTATTGGTTTTGAAGTGGAAAAGAAACGTATGTCGTTGATTGATTGTCAAGTCGAGTGACGTCACAAAAATTAAATTTATGCAACCATTTTGGCAGGTTTCTGAGGAATTTCTCATTTTATTTAATATTTCTTATTTTAGGAAAAAAAAATTCCAAAGGAAATTCCTCTAGCGGGTCTCGAACCCTAGTTGCCGGTCTTCCAGTCCAGCGCTCTAAGCCTTCGAGTTGCTGTTCACTTATAAGAATACTACATTGAAACTTGTATTTGTATGAATTTTTTGATTGATTTTCAAGAATTTACAGAAATCGAGGCAAAAATATTTCCAAGCTAATTTTGCTCGGAAATATTGATTCGATTCGCGTTCCAATTTTTCAATCGCGGAAGAATCCACTGCTGAAAGAAAGTCAAGCAACGATTGTTGATTTTGAAAATGGATGGGTGACTAAAAGAAAAATTCCCTCGACCTGGATTCGAACCGCGGACCTCTGTGCTTCAAGTCAACTCCTTTAACCTGTATGCCATGAACCATTCATACAAATATGTAAGTTGAAACTTATACTTGTATGAAAAAATATGATGGACTTCGAAGTTTTTACAGAATCGAAACAAAAATATTTCCAAGCTAATTTGCTTAGAAATATCATCGAATCAATTCTCGTTCGAATTTCTCCAGCCATTAAGCCATCGAAGAAGAATCGGGTGCTGAATGAAAGAAAAAAATAATTCCCTCGACCAGGATTCGATCCGCAGACCTTCGTGTTACAAAGCAACTGCTTTAACATGTATGCCATCGACCATTCATACAATCATAAAGTTGAAACTTATACTTGTATGAAAAAATATGATAGACTTGGAATATTTTAAAAGAATCGAGTCGAAAATTTTTCTAAGTTAAACACTCAAATAAATTTCCAACTCGATTCATCATCCACATCAAACTAAAATCGACGATTCAATTTTATGTTATGTATTTATTATTTATTATTATTGTAAGTAAAATAAAAGTCAAAGTGAAATTCAATGTTATATTTTATTGATGCACCGAAATACATAGAGTGATTTGCATTCAAATTGTATGTGTATTTTACAAAGTGTTGTCCGTCTTCTTCCAAATGAAGTCCGTCTTCTGGCGAATGCACAACGGATGTTCTTGAGATTTATTTTCTTCTTTCTGAAAATAAATAAATATTTTTAAGACTTGTTAATAAAATTGCCGTGTGTTTTATTTCGACCAAAATGATCAAACACAATCACAATACACACCTATCGCAAAATTTAAGGTCCTCGATTTCTGGGTTATTAGTACATCCAAATATTGCCTTCTCTTCGTCTGTTGTAGTAAACCATCCACGTGTTGTTCTTGCGATTTTTCTTCTTCTTCTTTCGAACTATAAAGAAAAAAAATAGCTATTGTAATACTTGTCATTCGGTTTTTTCTAATAGGAAATTTAATTAAATGTGCAAACGATTTTGTATATTTCATTTTTAGTGGGCTAAGCAACTTGAATTAATATAGTTAACAAGTGAAAAATAAACTCAATACAATTTATTGTGAACGTGACAAATGATAATTATTAAGCAATTTGTTTGAATTGAATCAATTGAAAATGTGTGGTCCTATTTTTGTTTCGTTTATGTAAATAATTGTAATAAATTAAAGTATACGCTGTGGAATTGTTTTATTTAAGGCCTAATGAGGTGCGGACAACGTAAACCACATGCGGACACAAATTATCAGCAAGGAGTCTTAAATTGTCTTCTCTCTTTTCCATTTATTTCTTCTTATTTTACTTTATTACGTTGCTTTTAAATTTACAGCGCGAGAATATTTTTATCTGATATTTGTAATGTGATATTGTTTTAATAGAATTTTGCAAGGCTAAATGTAGATTTAAAATATTTATTGTATTGCATGTGGTTGGTATTATATCATCATAAAAAGTGACTTTATCACCACATAAAATTATGTGCTCGAATGAGAAAGAGGCAACTTCATATCATATGTCAGACATAATTATAATTATCTTAGATGCATAACTGTTGCAATGTACAGGACGACATTCATTTGCTTTACTTAACATTTTATTTATTATTATTTGTGATATGTTTTGCATGCGAAAGCCTTTTGCACATAATTCAACGAAGAAGCGACAGAACTTATCTAACTTAGCAAGTAATATTTATATTTTCATGGAATTATCTAATTAGAACTCACCTCCGTCGTCTTATCCTCTCTTTTTTCTGCTTGGATAAATCCTTACTGGTTGAAGTATTTTGAGAACGTTACCTTGACATACAGATATAATTCTCAAACAATCAAAAGATTTCTATCAAATAGAATGTAATTCCGATATTCATATGCTATATCATATGTTTTCATCTGAATCGGTTCCAACAGGACAAAGGGAGGAATGCATCCTTGTTTCTTTGAGTGTACTGTCATCTCAGATATCAGTCGGTAGCAGATATAATCACTAAAAGCTACCGATATCACAGCCAGTTCTGTCATCGTCTGATTCACAAAAGAGACGTATGGCAGGCAATAGCCTACGCCTTCATTTTCATTATTTCTACATTATCATCTTCTCATAAATTTAATTCTTTTCATAATTTAATGATACTTTTTTGATAGTTTATTTGTAGTTCATTCCGCAGCTGGATTCCTCCTTTACGAAACGCCAAATGCATCTTTTACAGGTGTCCTTATAGGAAAGCAATCTGTAGTATGCATCTTGGCGTTGCTTAGATTTATTACTAACAACTAAACATTTCTACAGCATTCAATTTTTTCTGCCATATCATTCTAGTAATTAAACGATGCATGTTTCAAACCAGACAATTGTCATTTTACTTAATTACATTTTCCTCATTATTTGTGTCTGGTGAACATTGCAAAGAAATGAACTAATAACAATGACATTAAATTTATTATAGTGCTAGTCTAGTTTTTTCTCTTCACAATTTAAGGAAATGGTAAACGTGTTCATGACAAGTGAACAATGCGCTTTGTCATTGTTTTCATTAAGGTTGGTATCCGCCTTTTCTAAAAAAGAAAAACTGCGTTACGCACTATGAAAACTGTCCATCAATCTATTCGACTTTTTATTATTTGAAACACACACCATGCATCATATTAACTTCCTGTTTATTTAATTATCTACAACATGAAAAACGTTTATTAAAATCTATTAGTCGATCAGTTGATAACTTTAACATTACCATGCAGCTTGTTAAGACTCTTCGATGTGAAGTCATTCAATTGTCATTAGCAATTTGTAGCAGGAAATGTTTTCTTCTTATTTTCTAATTGTTTGCATTAATTATTATGATATAGTAATAATTAATGGAATTAATGGAATGATTTTAAAGAACTGAACCTATAACAACACATAAATTTGCGCTCAATCGCTGTAAATTTAAATATTAATCTATCAGCACTTAACTCAGGAGCTATAATTTACATTAGTAATTATATAAAACCATATTATTATTTCTTAATTACATTCAGCATTAAAAGTTATTAGAAAGGCGTTGTTTGTTTATCCGTTCCTCATATATGTATGTATGTATGTATGTATGTATGCAATTGATGGTTGTAAAATATTTTCTAGATGAATGAATTTATATATCGAAGCAGATGGTGTTAAATATTTGACATTTACTATCTGGTAGATGATGAGGTTTGTTCGAATGTATAGGCAACTATTTATATGCAAGATTTCTCTCTTATAAAACTGTATGAGTGCCATAAGTTATATGTTTTATTATCAATGTCGCTCGTAACAGCGATATGACAAGTGAGATACAAGATGCAGTAAATAGTAAATAACTGGCTGTAAAGTAAGGTACAGCTATATATTCCAACGCATTTCTACCATAAAGTGCATCATGTCAGCAACCTGTTAACTCGAACGAACGCAAAATTTGCATCGAATCTAAAATGTACGAGCAACGACTAATTGCTAATATTTATGAGATTATTACAACATTTATACACACATTCACATATGTGGCTATGTTCAAATGTAAAATGTGCACGTTTTCATACATTTGTCTTGCAGCCATTTCTCTCTCTATATGTTTAAATATTCATTTTCTAGTATAATTGTTGAATGCAAATATTCTGCATTCGTTTAAAGAAAAATTTATGTTATGCAATGTACTTTCATTTTTCATTATTTATTGATTACTTGTTTATATAGTTTTAGTGGAATGTCTGAACTATTTGGATATATGTATGTAATTTATTGAAAGTTTCGAAAAGTTTTGAGACACTATTACAAATTCTTATCAAACTTTATTAGAAGATAGTTTCTGGTGTTTAGTTGAAATATTTCAATCGCTTTGGTTGATGTAATGGACCTAATACAAGCCGAACAGATAATAAAATTTAATTATTTTAGTAAAGTTTTTAAATAAGGACTTGTAAACGTTTTAAAGGTAAAAGTCAATTTTTAATATGGTCAATTTGCGACAGTATAATTTATTTAACACCATTTAATTTCTTCGAACACAAGCCATGAAACGAGTTAAAATGTTCCACAAATCTTATTTATATGTGAATGTGTTTCAAATACACGATTTGCCATAATGACTGCCATTTCGAATCGACATACATATACGTATCGTTCGAATCGTAAAAAAACAGGCCCTCAGCATTAAATGCATTTACACTCTTTTTGGCACATAAAATATGTTTATATATCGGTTATTTGGTCCGACATACATCGCCTATAAAATCTTATTATCTTGCATTTTATGTTATCTAAAAATAAAATAACAAACCTTTATGCATCAACTCTCTGCATTTACAAAGCAGAAAAATTAATCATTCATTTGTCGATTTTTTCCATACATTATAATTAAAGCAATAAACAACCGGCTTTACGTCTAATAACTGGATTCGGTAATTGGTTAATTATAGAAAAAGAAGCTATTTAAATTTGGTGTTGAAAGATGTTTAACTTTTCACGAAAACAAATGCAGATAAAAATGGCAGTTGCTTCTAATAAGTAGGTAACGATGCAAAACATCTTTAAGATAACACATTTCAAACACATTTAGCCAAAAAGAAAAAAAGAAAAAAATTGAACTGCTTGTGTGAATATTAATTATTCAGCAGCTGCGCAATATTTTTTTCTGTTATTTGCCTACATGGCCTAAATCCCTTTTACATAATAAATTAAACTCGTGACAGTTTTGTTTTAGTTTAGAAAATAATTTGCAAAATTATAAATAAATTACTGTTAAGGAAGTTGTTGGACTGCATACCAAGTAGATTCAATTAAAGTGAACATAATATATGGGGGATGAATCGAAATCTAATTAATTCATAATTAAATGATTTGTACCTGCGTACACTTTCCTTCAAGTAGTCACTATTGTAGCAATTAGTAAACGAGCTAGATGTTATCATTGCATTCAATATACAGAGATGCGCAACACATTATCATACATTCACTGTTCATTTTCAAGCATTCATCAATCATTCTCTCAAAGGATATGTGTGCGCACTCCTCCTCTTTCTTGTGTTTTTCAATCCGAATATTGTAAATACGGACAACGAACTTTATTCCTACAGAAAAGCTCTATAATTAGCAGAGATTTTATTGTTTTGTTTTTTTCTTGTATTTAGTTAGTTAACCAAACAATTTACTTAATACAAGGTTAATTTCCATTGCACGCTTGCTGAGAGTAAAACTTTTTCAGTCGACAGCAGAAAATGAATCAAATCTAGAAAATATTTAATTTATATACAAAGATTAATTCTTCCACACTGTTAAAATGAAAAATATTAATAATATTTATATGAATTAATAAGAATCTCGTAATTATAATAGTAATGAATCCATTTGTAATATCAAATAAATTAATAGCAATTAATTCAAAGTTGATGATGATAAAATAAAGAGAGATAGATGAATAAAATATTATAGTAAATAGAAGCTACCTATTATTTATAAAAGTAAATAAATTTATTTGATGCATCCAAAAACCTTACAAGACTCGTTAAGATTACGTAAACATACAGGACGTATAAAAATTTATCGAGTTGATCGATCGGTTTGATGCTCTGCAGGTATCTAAATGGTTCAAGAACATTTCATTATCAAATAAATGAATCGTGAACGTATAAATTTCGAAAAATGCGGCTATTAATTTCTGTTTTAACAAAATGATTCCATATATGGTGAATATGCTTAAAATTCCGAATGCAAATAGAATAATTAAAACCAATTTTTGCTGAATTTTAATTAGCCATAGAGTATATGTGAAATGGTTTGCGTTTAATTTACAGAAGGCGATTTCATTAATGTGCGGTGGGTGTTGGTTGAATTTAATAAATATCGGAGACAAAGGGCATTAAGGAACTATTCTGTTCATGGGAAAATTATTAAAGAGTCAATTTTAGTCTATTATTATATTATAAAGATTATAATTAAAAGATCTGCTCGTCAAAGCAAACCTAGCATTTTTTTAAATAAATTTATGGACATGTGAGAAAAATAAATAGAAAGGATCATTTACAACAATTCAATGATACGTTCTTTTATTATTGCACTTTAATTGCTCATAAGCAGCTTAAAATTTATTATTTGTTTACGTACTCCTTTATTATCTTTTCAAATAAATGTGATTAAATAATTTGATTACAAAATGTCTAATTATTTTTTAACAACCGTTAAAGGCAACTAGGTATATATTATATAAAAAAAATAGTTTATTAAATATCATTGCGATAATTATACTGCAAAATGGAATGTAATTGAATAATTTATGGATGTATTTAATTAGCAAGCAATTGTTGTTTCTTACTATTTGCTTATGTGAGATATAAATTATCATTAGTTGAGATTTTCTCTTTGATTTAGTATTGTCTAAGTAGAGTGTGTAATTAAAAGATGATATGATTTTGAAAGGGGGATATTTGTTTTTGAAGATGTTGGGAACATGTGGTATGCGGGTCCGTTAGGTCAGAATAAGAATTAGGATCCGGCAATCATGTACAGATTAATCATCTTTATATATTAAGTGGCTAACTACATATGTCATGACGTCAGGCCCGTGAGCCAATCAAGAACACCCATGTTGAATTAAAACAATGTGATTGGGCGGAGTTTGTTGGCTGAAACTAGTAGTTAAATGCAAAAAAGCTCATTTTGCGCAAATAATTTCATTTCAATTAACATATTTCCTGTAGCCATTTTATTTTCTGTTAATTATCAGCTACCGTCTCACGAATATATTATACAAAACAGAAAGTTTTGATTTCTAGTTAGTTGTAGTAGTCGTTTGTCTATTTATGTCGTTTTGAGTGGTGTTCTCCTCTCAAGATGGATATTTCAAGGAATTGTTGAGACGAATAAACAAACACGAGTGATCAGATAAAAAACTAATGTCTGGCTTAAGTGATGATGATAATTCGTTAGAGAAGCATCAAAAAACCTATCGGCAATTAATCTAAATTGAACCACACAGTCCTAATAATAGATGCACCTAGTTTTTCTGATTAGGAAGCCAATAAAATATACATATTTCCATCAACCTTTCTAAATATGGTACACACATATTTAATCCTCCAAGAAGAAAAAAATTGTTAATGAACTGACAATTGTTGCTTCTCACGCAAATTACCTTGCGCCACACATAACGAGACAATTTTCTTGTTTATTATAATATATATATATATATAAAAATTCAATTTCATGTAGTGTAAAATATTGGTTAGGAGATAATCATTGTTGAGTTAATAAAGGGGTGATTTTATATGGGCCCATCCCAAAGTTTGTCCGATGAAATGTTAATAGTTCATGGCATCCAAGCCATTATTTTAATTGGGGATTGGTAATTACAACGTCTGGAAGGTAATTGCAGCTTAAACAAACACACGAACGATGAGAAAATCGGTCGACCATAAGCTCAAATCTGTCAGTGTTTATAAAAGCTGATGGTTTATAAATAGGCTTGTTGTAAGTAATGATGTGGTGCAAAGCAAGCAAACTTGCAACACTTATCCACTACATGCGCTACATACTTAATAAATTTATGTAATTTTTTCAAGTTTGTTTTTGTTGTTGTTGTTGTTGTTGGATGCGCTTAACGAAATGAAAGTATTTAATGCAGCGACATAAAGTATCGTCACGTAATATTTGCCAATTAAAACTTGATGGATTGATGATGGAGAGAAGAAGAGAAAATTCTGTAATGGAATTAAATTATCATTTTAAATCATTCCTTATATACTTGCTTTAAAAGAAATATAAAATACACGAGCGTTGTTTATTTTTTCCAACATGGATTATCCTAGACGTGCAGTATAATCGGGAACTTTATAGAGGCACTCGTTTCGTGACTTGCTCCACATGGCGAGATCTTCATGGTGGTTAACAGCCGGCACGCATGTGATGCCTCATGGGATGCTACTATCATCGACTTTTTCTTTAAAATCACAACAAACACAAACCATTCTTATCACTTTACTAATATAAATTTTTCTTTTATTTGCAGTACGTAATGGATATTCATGCGTGCCAGTTGCATTAGCAGAAGGACTCGATATAAAACTGAATGCAGCCGTAAAGAAGATTGAATACAATCAACACGAGGTTGAAGTTACTGTATGCAATGCCAGAAATCCGCAAATGATTAACACTTACCGTGGTAAGTTCAAAAAGATCTGATTTGCCTGTCTAGTAATGAATCATTATTGTTACTTATCACCATCTCCATTGTTTGTTTACTAAATGCAATACGCTATTATTAACGATATACTTTCCTGCAATTAATTATTCATAAGTGGAGTTTAATTAGGTTCATGACGTTCAAATTCGACAAGCATACCCTGTGTGTGTGTGTATCCTGGTTTATTTGCAGGAAGTCATAAATAATCGGTTATATACGTTTTAATTCATTGTTTGTACAATATGTAGGAGGTTCGTCATGCTCCTTGGTACCATTGGTAGTTCTTATCACAATTGATAATAATATGTCCTTTAACCAATTAGAAGAGTCATCAAAATGGAACGAATAAGAGCTTCTGGTATCGAAAACTAGTTTCTTCTCTTCAATAACATCGTAAATTTATGGTCGTTGTAAGGACATCATCTGTAAGAAGAAAATTTTTTTAAGGATTTTGCTTATAATAACGATTTTATCTCATTCGATATTAATATTTACATTTTAATTAAGGTACCTCCTCGCTTTTTAATTATTTTTGTCTATCAGTTCAGGTTTTATTTGCTCTAATTTAACGAATTTCATATACAAAAGTTAATTTTCTACAATCGATTTTATAACTAATTAATTCTTTAATGGTTATAGTATTTTTTTATATATAATTATTGATGGTATCGTTATTATAAAACGAGTAAAAGACAAATAAGAATTTGCGTTCTAGTCTCGCTATGTGTATCGTCGTTTGGGAAAAGAATTGATCTTGTTGTTAATAGGTAGTAACTTTAATGATTGGAATTGTAGTCTTGGTGTTTACCGACTTTAATTGGTTGCGTCAGATGCAGAACAGTATGTTTGACCGTTGAAAATAAATTTATATGTTTGCTGCACCCATAAATGGCTCCCACAGGACTGCATTGTCTTGCGCCCTTTGCTATATAGTAAATTGTTGGGATAGTTCCTTCGTTGGAATTTGTCGAGAGATGTATCTACCAGATTGATGTTAATTAATGTTGTTCTTTTTATATTTTATTAGGAGCCACATTCACATTTACAAAAATGCAGTCAGCACCTGCTTAGTTAAACTATTTTAAAAGACCTTGATTTTTGACTTTTAGCTGATGTTGTGCTTTGCACATTACCCTTGGGAGTGCTAAAATTAGCCGTCGTGCCAGCCACCAATCAAATGAATATTGTGCGATTCTCGCCTCCACTTCCTGATTGGAAAACATCTGCAATTCAACGTTTGGGATTTGGGAATTTGAATAAGGTCGTACTATGTTTTGAGCGCATTTTTTGGAACCCCCAAGCAAATCTGTTTGGACATGTAGGAAGTACTACAGCTAGCCGAGGGGAACTTTTTCTGTTTTGGAATCTTTATAAGGCGCCTGTACTTCTCGCTTTGGTTGCTGGCGAGGCAGCTGCTATAATGGAAAACGTCACGGACGACGTAATAGTTGGAAGGTAGTTAATATGCCAAAAAGTTTATTGAACATGTTTTTAAATTTGCATTTTCGTTTTAGATGTATTGCTGTACTTCGAGGAATTTTTGGACAGTCAGGCGTGCCACAGCCTAAAGAAACGGTTGTAACACGTTGGAGAGCTGACCCTTGGTCGAGAGGTTCATACAGCTTTGTGGCTGTTGGAAGTTCTGGAAGTGATTACGATTTATTAGCATCGCCTGTTATTCCACCGAACGGTCCAGACAATTCGACCACATCGGGTCCTGCGCGAGTTTTCTTTGCTGGTGAACACACTATACGGAATTATCCTGCCACTGTTCATGGAGCCTTTTTAAGCGGCTTACGCGAAGCGAGCCGCATTGCTGATCAGATTATTGGAAATCCTTGTTTGCCTGTTCCTGCTGATTAGTGATTTAATTAAAACTAATCATACCTAATTTAATAATTCCTTTCATTTCAGTATTTCTCTTTTTGTGTTTTGTTACATTTGTTATTCGAATGAGTTCTTTTTGTTCCAATTGTGTTTAAATGAAATGTACGTTGTTTCATAAATAAAAAGTTAAATGCATAATATGGTATATTGATTTAGTTGAATAGTCAATCAAATATTTATCTAGGACGATAAAGAGGAAGTAATTTCATTTTATATAAAAATTTCTTATAACAATAGCAGTAATTTTTCATATGTGTGTATGTAACAGTTGCTATTTTAAAACAACGGGATTCTTCAGACATGAATCAAAACCTTTCAATATGCTAATGTTGCCGGGCCAACAACATCAATCATGGCGACACTGACATGACAAATCACCGGACGGACTCCCTCCAGCAGCGGCTTCTATCCTTTCACAGCATCCGCCCAAATAAATCGTCCTTATTTAAAAACTTGTTACAACAATCATTACGAATACTATATAATGAAATTAATACATCAGCTACAACATTTCACCAAACGATCATTAATTAATAATAGGCTACGATTGAAATACGAGTATATTTACAAACGAAGTGGAATCTTTATTCTTAAAATTTCTCATCAGCGAGATTATAATTAAATGTTGGTATTAAATAGCATTAATTTAAATTAAATTTGAGTGCGACGTATGCTAAGTGCATGGTCTTTAAAAAAAATATCAGAAAATGAAATGACTTTTAGCTTTAACAAATAATGGAATTTCAATTCTTGAAATTACATTTTTAAATTTTAAATGGACTTTACAAACAAGTTCTCTAAAAAATACTAAACAAGTTCCACACACAAACCAATCCGTCAACAAGAAATAATGAAACGTCAGCCGTTTTCAGCTCTGCATATAACCGCATACTAATGAGATTCATACTTGAAATGAAACGTACACTCGAATTGAATAATAGTAAAGTACCATTTTCTAGAATAAAAATCAATTTCATCATCCGTTTAAACCATTTCATTCGCACGCTTATTAATCTGTCAGAATGGAGGGAAAATTAATAATAAGCGGACAATTTTTACGCTAAACCAATGTGGCTACTGAACACTCAACAAATCATCAACGAAACTACACTGAAAAAAAATGATTAAAATTTTTAATCGAATCATTAATCTCTAGTTTGTGTTACGCCCTATTTAGCGAACAAACTCAAGCTTGATTAACTTTTAAATATTTTAATTAATTATTGTATTATTGTCTAAGAATAGAGGTGCGCGCATCAATTGGGAGGAAATAAATAATTTTTATAGATAATAAGCTCGAATACTAACAAGGTTCTGATTAGAGAGGTGTGTTTTGTGTAAAACAAGCAAAGCAATGTAGTTTCGCATATTACTTTGCGAAGATATAAATGTGCGCTTAAAAGCCATTGTAATATATGTCTAATCGTTGTGAAAATAAATCAGACGTGCGTTTCCTATAAAAAGTTAACATCATAATTTATGTTATAGCTATGGGCTAATTATATATGATGGAACGTAGAGCTCGTTTGTTGAAATATGAAATAACTCGGTTTATCTGAGCGCTGATCCAAGCTTTGTTATTAGCGGACTCTCGAGAGAGCTGGGAGTTTGGATGTTGATTCTTGTACCTCGTGAGATCTCCATATGACCTTGCGGCGCGGTGCGAAGAGTTCAAGTTCATATCGTACTGACGTAACGATAATGAGTTCATGTCTGTAATATTATTACAGATAAATATCTAAATTTTTTCTACACTTTTTGGAAACTCCTCACATTAAATTGCTTTCCATTTTCCTAACCACCTGCTTGTTAAACTATTAAATTGCTATTTAATCACACAAATTAAATGTTTTCACATATATTCATTAAACAAACAACAGCAAACTATTTAAAAATATTTTATGCACTAAAATTTGTTCCGGCAAAATATATTCAAGCTGAATTTGTTCCAGCAAAAAATTTTTTTTCTAAATTCTCAACCTGCAAATAAATATTTTTCACAAGTTTCGAAATTTATGTGACCCTCTCAATCGAGCGCCCATAACCATCATAAAAAAAATTGAACCTGTACCGGCAAAATAAACCTTCACCCCGTACTACTATCGTTCTCAACAAATATTTGAATAATAATGCTGTTTAAGGTCAAAGGATTCAATAAGATTAATAAATACAACAAAACAAATGCTGTCTAATGCTGTAAATAGTGAGTTGTGATTGAAATAAAAAGTTTTTTTATTTGATGCACTGCCGCCATATGAATAATAATTAAAAATATTAGTCAATAGGCACGTTTTAATTAAAAATTTTGTTTACTTTGTTATCTACTGGGAATAAATTGTTTGAAACGTTTTTATATAGTGAAATATAATAAAAAGTGGAAATGTAAACAAGAAATCTTGAAGAAACATTCACTTATTTCTGCTACGAATGTCTAGATGGAGTTAAAGAAAAACAATTTTTTATTAAATGTAAAAATTCATTAAATATTTTCTTATAAAAAATTATTTTATATAATGTATTTTCATTCTTATTATATGCGTTTATTGAATGTGAAGTCAAATTTTAGATACGCTTGTCGAACAAAATTGATTTTAATTAAATAAAAAGAAGGCTGTCAAAACGAAAATCGAAAAAAAAAAATTTAGAGAGCGGGGAATGAGAAAACATTTAACAGTAAGACACCTACATTTGAACAAGTAATCTTTGTTTTCAAAGAGGAATTATTTTTGTACACACCTTAGATGATGTATTGTTGTACATCATAATCTAAATCAGCATTCTATCATAATTGAAAATGCCTTAGGTTAGACTACTACTGTGCTGAACAACAACAAAATTAATTTAGAAAAATATATTAAATTGATTTTTAACATATTTTTAATTAATTAATGGTTTAGTAGTGTGTGGATAAATTAGACGAAAAGTAAACAAATGACAATGCTATTTGCATCTACGTTAATTAAAACTTTAAAACAGATTTATATCGTTGTCTGGAAAATGTTAATCTAATATAGATACAATGCGCGTTTAATTAAAATCCTGTGCAGCCGTAAGTACACTATGATGGATAACATGATGAAATTAAATATATATTTAAGTCAAGTTGGACACGACAAATTAACGCAACATTAATTAAGCGAGATAAGGAATTAGAAAAATAAGTGATGAGGAAGAAGACGAAGAGGAAAGTTTTAATTTTAATAAGAAAAAGTGAGGAGTGTTTTGTTTATCATTTTATATATAAAGGGGTGCAAAATATGCTTTTGCTTAATTATCGGAAATGTCGTTTTTGGAGTGACAAAGGAGTCTTTTCCAGAACAACGCTCATTTCCGTTTCTCGTTTCGTATACTGAGGCTACTGTTTTCATTATCCAGTTCTTTGCTTATGCCACTTCAAGTATTCTCATTTCGTCCGTATATCCTTCATCCTTGTTGTGCACAAAGTTGAAAAAGAGGAGGCAATAAGTCGCGAGACTAAACTACATTAGGGTTGTATGTAGTTTTCCTGATTGTTCAGACTTCTAAGCCATTTCCAACCCTTTTGTGTACTTGGACTGCTAATTTTCTCAGACAGTGTATTAGCTTTTGGATGCTTTTATAAAAGTTTTTTCTTCGTCAACAAATTAACTTTTGTTGTATCTTTTTTTTTTTCTGTTTGTTTATTTTATCTCATGAAATTTTTCAAGCCATTTCATTTGTCATTTATTTTTTCTGTTTTATTTTATGTATACACAAGAGAGATTTACAAAATGTTGATGAGCTTAGTATATCCCTCTAGCGGAATGCGCAAGTAATTACTTAACGTAGCGCCATCTCACAACAAGCTTAATAACTTCTTTCTATATTGTATGCAGGGCAGTCGATGCATAAGGCGCAGCAAATTTACCATTCAATCGATTTTTCCATATAACAAATAAACTTTTTTAAATTCTGATCCTACGGTTTCACATAAAAATTAATTAAACTAGCTTTTTAATGGAATTAAAAAATTACTCATCATTTGCAATTTTGCAAAAGAAAATGAGCCAATTTACATGCAAGGATAAAGTAAAGAGTTATTTTGTTAATAGGGTAGCAAAGTAAAGTTGTACAAGTTCATAACTAAGGTGGATCATTTGACATGAACATTAACATGCTAACGCAAATTCGCCTTTTACTCATCTCGCACATTATAAACTCAACTCACCAACTAATAAATTAACAAACCACACATATTCTGCGAAAATTTAGTTTTCTAAAAGCTAAATTAATCGTACGGAAGATGATTTAAAAGCAGTGTAATACGTGACGCACATTTTACCCTTACAAACAAAAATCGTTAATGCTTTTAATGTGCAAAGATTCGTCCTCTGCTAATTTATATATCTAATTTACGAATCAGGCTTTGAATCTAAATTTAGACGCTTTTACAAATTCTCTCAATTATTATGCTTTTGGTAAGCAAATTTCCTTTGAATCTAATTTTAGCTAATTTATTATATTTTTTAATACAAGATGAAAGTTAAATATTATAAATAAGAAGTTGAAATAATAAATAAATTAACAATGATCTTTTGCCTTCATTTCAAAATCCTATTACAGCATAATATAAACAAGATTTTATTGAAATTTGATTTCTTTTTTTAGGTAAAAAATCTCTGATTATTTTCAATTGATATGCGATTTTCTACCTTTCAATACATGAAAGCAATCAATTTTGTGAGAAGTTTATTTCATGCCATGCATATTCTAGTAAGTTATTGACATTCAAAATGCCAAACAAATGTTTTCTTTCTTTCCTTTTTTCCATTTTCTTTCAATATTCAAGTAATATCTTTAATGCAATTGAATTTGTCGGCTCACGTAAATTTTAATTAAACCTGTCTATATAGTAATTGTCGAGGGGAAAGTATCATTGGCTGTTCTCTACCTAATTCAATTAAATACGATTATTCTAAGACTTTTATAATTGATTGCTTCTGGAAAAATAATAAATGTTCAGCAGTAGTAATAGCTGTTTGATCGACGATGATGTGTAAATAAATAATAATTATGAAAGCTAACAATGATATGTGAATAAAAATAGTTTAAATAATTAACGATATGTTGTTGGTAGGAAGAAGTGAAGAAGCTGGAAGATTTATGCTTAGTTGAAATGTTGATTGATAAATTGTTATTGGAATATATAATCTATTTGTTTTAGTTTGAAAGAAGTGAGTGAGTTCAATCCTATATGAACTCAATCTATAATTATAATAACGAGCCGACAATGTGTATACTTAATTCTGTTGGTGGTTATTTACATATAGACTACCTTGTAAATATGGTCCACTGTGGAAATCATTTTAATGACTTTAATTACGATAAATACGAACAGATATTATTTAAATATGCATTGCCCTCATATTTATTCATAACACGCTCTACTAAACTATTTTAATTATAATTTTTAGTTTATAAGTCACCGAAATTCTATTAACGAATATATTCACTAGATGTCGGTTATTGTGATCATCTATTAAACTAAATTTAAATGCTCTATGTGTGTAATATATGTATGTATGTATATGCAATAGAAGGATATAAAAAATTAACCTATTAAAAACTATGTTTTTAAAACTCTCTCTATATTTCATATATCATAAATACAGTGATTGATCATTTTTAGGTTAATTGTCAAAA
>JAODFZ020020915.1:0-10487 GCA_027574845.2 Deinopsis erosa
CATATAGTTAATATTAAGAAAATATTTAAAGCAATCCGGATAATCGGCGTTCGGATAAAGCAAAATGACTCGCGGCTAGTTAGCTAGTGACATGAAGACACACGGTTACTTTACAAACAGATAGTGAAAAAAAAACGGATAGTTGATAGTAAACTATCCCAATGTAATCGAGCCTTTATTTAATTCATATTAATAATAATGTGATTTTATTGAGCCTTCTTGTTACTTAAAATTTGGTTTGAAACTAAACATAAAATTCTATAATTTATCATCTTGTAAAGTGAGCTATTCTCGTTATTCTGTAACGGCTAAACTTTTTAATTATTATCTCTAAATATTTACATTTATATTA
Source organism: Deinopsis erosa (assembly GCA_027574845.2). Classification (NCBI taxonomy): domain Eukaryota; kingdom Metazoa; phylum Arthropoda; class Insecta; order Coleoptera; family Staphylinidae; genus Deinopsis; species Deinopsis erosa. Next base: position 353 of record JAODFZ020020915.1, read on the forward strand.
CAATGCTTACACGTTTTTTGAGTTTTATTTTAAAGATTCGTAAAATTTGTTTGTGCTGAACTGTTAGTCAAATAAATATTGTATACAGTACTTTGGAAATGAGATTATTTTTATATTTCTAGGAAAGTAAAGATTACAAAGTACTAAAATTTGGTCATATAATAGAAATATAATGGGATATACAGCAATAAAATCTATTCTAATTCTTTCGTTTAATGTATCAACAAACAACATATTGTTTGTTTGTAAAAGTACTTATAAAAGGTTTTATTTTGCTGCATGTCCAAAATAATGGGGATTAAATAGGAGTCTCTTTATAATTGCATTTTTAAACTTCGAATCTAATTTTGGGCTTTCCTATAATCAAAACAATGTTTTAAAGATTTTATAATAAAAGAGTGAAATTCAGTTGGATTGATATCAATTCTATTTTCAATTGGTTTGGATGTAATTATTTCATTATAAAATAAATATTTAAATATTTATTTACTGTTTTGCAGAAATGTGGCATTGAATCATTAGTCGACGAACTCTGTGAGAAATTAAAAGAAATTTCAAACGATTCTGATAAAGCAGCACCAGAAGAAACGAATAATAATAAAAGTAAAGTTGAACAACCAAAAGGATCAGTTCAGGATCCAGCAAAGCGATATTACGCTGCGTTTCCTGCATTATCACGCAATACTTCAACATCTTCACCAAATCTAATCACATTAATACCTAAATGGTTCGGATCGCCTAAGAAAAAAGCACCAAGAAAGCAAAATCGTTCTGTTAGTTTTGAAGATAAATTACATATGAAAATTGATTCAGAGAATATGAAATCGCGATCGGTTGGAAAGCAACGCTTTAATTATTTTTCACGGAACAAGAAAGATGTCAGCTTTACTCGAAATGTTAACAAATCTATGGACCGTTCAGAAACAGATTGGGATTTTTTAAATAACAATACATTTAAAATGAATAAATCGATGAATGGAACGGAGGATTTCAATGCGGAACTTCTTTGGGATAATACTGAAAATCACATGAATATGTATGATGATTTGCCTGTCGATATACGAGGTCTTCTTACATCACCAACTCCACAAGCTGTCAATTTAGAGATGATGAATATGGCAAATATGCGTGAAACCGGTAATAAGAAATTCATTCAATGCGGAACCAATATTATTAATTCAATTTGGTCGAATGATGCGCCGATGGAAGATTATGAAAACGATTATAATTCTACACTTAGCCAATCGGACGATTTCAAATACTGCTCAATTGATAAAAGTGTCTGGTCTCTTGATGTAAATATAATTAAAGACAATGAGACAAATTCATTCTTTGAGAACTGCGCTAAGGGATATAATTACGTTGATGATGAATGGAGTTTTGGTAAATTAACTAAATGGTCAGATACATATGATTTTGAGATTGATAATGTGGTCATGAATAGTTTAATGAAATTGAATCATAATAAGGATGAAAGTTCGTTTATTGAGGTGAAGCCGCGATTGGCTAAAATTGGTTCTAAGAATGTGCTGAATGCCAAAAAAGATGATAATAAAATGATTAAAAATGAAGAAACTTGTGAAACAGATAATTTACTACATTCGGCAAGTAGTCATTTTCGGCCAATCAATGAGAAAATGGAATTTCGTCATGGCAATTACAGCGATGGGACCACATTTGTCATTCCAAACAGTTTGGAACCAGTGAATTTTAAACGCAGCGATAGTGGAACAATGTATTTGGATGCTGAATCGACAACACCGAAGAAATATTATGAATATAAGAAGGCAAATGATGATTTCATATTGAAGTTCAATGTTATACAAAACGATAAAGCTTGTCAAACGGAATGCATAAAGGATATTGAATCAGATGTAAATGATGTAAGCGAAATAGGCGGCGAGAACGAATTCTACTTTCCAGGCGATCAAGAGCTTCTCGAATGTGAGGAAAAGGCCATGAACTGCACATGTAAAAATAATTTAGATAATTTAGTTGATGACGAAAATTGTGCAGTTCATTTAACACGACCTGACAGCATGATGGCAGAGATTTTTGGTAAATTCGAATTAAAATGTGATAAATGTAATAATAATAACACGAGTGTTTGGAGTAAGGGTTGGTCACACACAAAAGATAATAAAAATGATGATGATTCTAATAAACAATCTTTGAGAAATATTTGGAGCGGTGGCGAAGTTTGTATGGCCTGTTTGGGTTTAAGTGGTGGCGGTCCGCCACTTCCTAGTCAAGAACAGAAACAATTACGCGAAGATATTACACAAGATGGTGAACAGTTGCTCTCCGATTTGAGAATAATACAAAAGAGTTATATGGAAGAGATTCCCATCGCCGAAGTAAGTTGTAATATAAATAATCTCATTGAAACGAGCGATTGGAAGTCGGTGATTCAACAATCTGTACCTATACATTCAGGTTCGTTCAGCTTTGCTACCAGATTGCAACAAGATTGTTTAATTAAAATGGCTACAATTCCAACCTTACGCTCTATAACACTTTAAAGAAACAAATGTAACAGGTATGTTGTGGTTTAGTTTAGCTCTTGATGAACATGGACAGTGTACTCGAATTTTGAATGTATGCGTTCATTAAAACGCATTCACTTATTGCTGATCAAGCAACTGCCATATTAATTTCAGTGCAGGTAATTTTATATGATGCTTCGTAACGAAAATGTTGAGCATTTTTATGAGACACTGTCCTTTGTTTTATTGCTTTGATGTGTATAATGTGTAACTATTTTATGAAATCAAACAAGATTATTTTTGATTTTTTTGTTTACTAACATATCTAGATATTATTTATAAAATCAATTCAATTGAAATGAACCAATATGATATTTTATAAAATAGTTATCAATATAAAATAGTAAAATGATGATGAGACGAAAGAAAGTTCATTTATAATATTAAATCTTTTATTTATTAAAGGTTTTTTTGTTATTGAAAGAAAAATGGAAAAATCAGAAAAAATATTTTTCTAATAAGAAATTGTTCAAAGGGATTCTAATAGAATATTTATCAATTTTTTTTATTATAATTATTATTAAAGGACATATCACCGACCATTTTATGTTTCATTCGTTTGAATAATAATTTTATATAATATCAATATAGAATGATTATAATATAAAACACAAACACACACACTCACACACACACACAAACACAAAAACACACACAATGATCGGTGAGACATTGTAAATAGTTAAATCAAATTGTATTTTTGTAGAATATTAATTTTGCGTTTTAAGTCACTATTGCGAAATTACATACATCATACGATCTAAGTAATTTCCAAGCAGTGAACGAATTAACATAATTAATTTAATTCTTATTTTTTATTACACAATTTGTAATAAAATGATAATATGTATTGTATTACATTAGGGCATTTTAGTAGAGGGCTCAATAAGTTGAGCAGCATTGAACACCTTAGATGCTTATATAAAAGAAAAATGATATATAATTCAATTAATTTTGTTTTATCTATCATTAAAATAAATGAAATAGTTGTATACTCAAATAATATACAATATATTGGAAAAGGGGTACTATGAAGGTAAATAGTTTATATAAATATGATTGTCGAGTGGCGTTACGAAACGATTTTATTCATTTCTTTAAAAAAAAGCAGAATAGAAATAAATTATTTAGATTAAGACACTTTATAGTCAGTTGGAGCCAAAGTTCTTTTTAACGAAATATTATTATGGTATTTTTTTGGTACCATACAAGATAGCCACTTAACAATCAATTATAAGTGTGAAAAATTATATTATCCACTTAATAAGCAACAATTAAAAAAAAAATATATATACGAAAATAAAACGAGAAAAAAATATTAGTTTGTAGTAGTTTTTGTTTTGTTAAAAAAAAAAGAAGAATTTTCAATGTGAAAGGGGGGGGTTTAGACTATAATCATTTTTGTTCTTTTCTTTTAAGTAAATAAGATTTGGAAGTTTTTTTATTAATATGTTCTTATGAAGTACACTAAATTATAACTTTTTGTTACATTTCTTTTTGTTATTGTTGGTTATCAGAAAATATTTTATGTAAAATTTGGTTGATCATTTTCGCTTTTTATATTTGTGTCCGAATCTTATTTAATCTGTAGAATGTAAGTTGTATGTTTGTAAAAGTGTATGTACTTGGAATCAATTGCGCACCGCAATTATATCACAAAAGGGAGAACAAAGATAAGAATTCATTTAGTTGTTTTTTTTTTGGATTATTTAGTGAATGTGTTGCTTATGGAGCGAGTGAATTTTGTGAATGGTTTTGTGTATTGGTGTAGATATGTATGTTTCAATGATAAAATTGTATCGTGGTGCTTTTGAATTCTTGTAACTAATTATAAACAAGTATGAATATTACTCTTAAAACTAATGAGTATTTTATAATTAATCAATATGCAATAACAACATGTCTTAACTATTATAATATCGAAGCAATTCACTGTTTTGCTTAAATCAAAATTTATTACGATCCGTTTTTAGGAACAACTAAAACAGTGAATTTGTCGAATTGAAACACTTTTATTGCATAGTGATGAAACTGCATCAAAATTTTGAAATTATTTACTCGTTTTTAAGCAGTTACATCAATATGTGATAAAATTATAAAATTAGATGATTGTGATTGGCAGTTGAATTTGTTTATATCTTTATTCAATGTAAAAATTTATTTTTGTTTTGATTTTTAATAATCTTGCCTCGAACTGCCTTTCACTAATTAGATTTTTACAATTAGTATGTAGTCTAACCTTTTATTTTAGTGCCTATTGAATATTTTTACCTTTTGCCTTATTACAGTAGGAATGTACTACTCTCTAAACACAAACACATAAGAAAAAAAGAAATTAAATTACGAAAAAAAAAATGTAATGTCCAATAATATTTAAAATTTATGTAAGAAACAAATGGAAAAAATAATACAGTTTGTTGCTTAATAACATTCTCAGAAGAAAAATGTAGATTTAGTGCGAAATGTTGTCCATACAAAATGAAAAATGCATAACGAAAAAATGATAAAAAAGGAAACCTATTTTTGTGAGTTGAGTGCACTGTAATAACACAAAGAATGATTAGTAATGCATAATCACAATAAAGTTTTTCATAAATTCGAAATGAATAAATCAAATAAATTTACAAAAATTTGATGCAGTACACTCAATAATAATATGATGTTATAATATTAAATGAAAATTAGTACTTGAATTTGCAAACGAGAGAAAAAACAAAAAAAACTAAAAACTAAATAAAAATATAAAAATAATATATCTATAATCTAAATAAAAGTGTTGGAATATCAAATAAATAATAATGCAAGTACGCAAATAGACGAATTTTATTTATCCTTGGTCTGTTGATGTAAATTGTTCTTCGCTATTCTGCGCAGGACGAAAAAATCTGATAAGAAATGTTTATTGTGCGTTGTAATACAATGTACGGCAGTTTTCTTCAAAGTAATGTGTCCACTACAATGGCAAGTTATAAGTTACATTTAATTAACTCGTATTTGTTGTGAAGAACTCGATTTATTGGTAAGTGCTAGTTGCTTTAATTTTACTAATCAGATTATGCAAAATTACATAGTAACTGCACACATAATTACTATGTGCGTTCAATTTAATGTCGTGTAATTTAAAGCTCCAATTAATTATCAAATAAGAAAGTGTTGATTTGCCTATCAATGAATCACTTTTATTAATTAGGAAAGTGAAGAAGGAGGTATGGACGTGATATTTATAATCGTTTTTATATCAATTGTTTTTATTTCGACAAGCCATGAAATGAGTTTATAATTTTTTTTTATATTGTTCAACAACAATGACAGAAATCATTTTTATTTATTGTAATAGAAGAAAAGCTAATTTCATCGCATGTTAAACCACAATACATATATTAGAGTAAAAGTATTAATGACATTTTTTTTATTTCTAGAAATTAATTGAAACAAAAGTAAAAATTTGTTTAAGAAAGTTTATTCTAGTATGTGCAGCTAATTATTTTCAGAAAGAAAGGATTTTTTTATAAGAATTTGTTCGGAATATAGGGCATGTTCTTTAATGATAAATTAATGCTTTACGCTAATTAGTTAAAGATTACTACGTGATAAAGTTCATAGCTATAAGTGAAGGATATCAAAGTACAGTTAAAGAGTCATAACTAACTAATGTCCATAACAAAATTGTTGCTTCTTCTGTTTCATATTTAATATTACAAAAATATAATAATTTCAATTTAATCTCTTATTTATTCTACAGTTAGTAATATTATTTTATTCTAATTGTAAGTTCAATAATTTGTTTTTGATATTTTTGGCCATGAAGAAAAAATATTTGCAATTATGTGAAGGAAACATTGGCGTAACACTCTCTCGGACCTCCTATATGTTAAAATTTCTGGCAATTTCATGCTTCAAAAAAGATTGAAAAGAAAAGTTAATTGAAGGACCGAACAGGTAATATTCCCTTCCTATAACGTCATAGCTACGCCACTGGAAAGAAATTGATACTTTGTGTGTTGTTAAAACACGTTTTCATTAAAATCTATATTGTTTTCAATATGATTGTTCTATTAGTCATTCAAATTGCATTTAAAATAAATTCTATTTGAAACATTCCGATAAATTTATTTTAAATCAAATTTATGAAAGGAAGTAAAAATAATCAATTCAATTGTCAATTAACATTTTTTATTAGCATAAAATGTGTGTTAATGTGCGACAATAGTTAAATTAAATTAAGTATATAAAGAATTCTTTAAAAAATTAATGGATAAATATTAATTTAATATTGAACGCAATTATTTAATAATATATTTTAAACATTTTTAATTTAAATTTTATTTGCTATGCTTTTTTAAAATACATAATTTAATATGCAATGTATATTTTCGTAATTTATTTCACATTTAATTTGTTTAAATTGAGATTCACTGTATTACGAAATAAGAATCATCTTTACAGCTTAGCTGTGTAATTGTGAAACAAATCAAATTCAATTTAACCAGTTGTTGTATATCATAAATGGATTTTGATATTGTGCAATACGTTAAGTATAAAATTGAATTGTTTAGTCTTTTGTTTGAATTGTACGTATGCAGATTGAATGTAACAATGATTGTTTTTAGCATAGCGTGACTTTTTGGGCAAGTCGTGTTTTGTAGTAAGTAAAAGCGAAGGAGCAGGTACCGCTTACAGGTTTCAGCAAGTACGTTAGGTTAGTGCTTACCTGTTGCTGCTGCTGCTGCTGCTGCGGCACTTGTATTATAATACCTGTGCCGTCAGTAAGTCAGTGGTGACTTGGTTAGTCGCGTTCAGATATCGGTACCAGAAACATTAAAACAAATATTCATTTTCTATGTTCATATGTTCGAACATTGTGACAAACATACAGGGATTTTAAATCATTTCTTTTATGTAAGTCAAGATCATATTATTTTATTCATAATTAGTACGCACACACTTCTGTATGCGGATATTCTTTTATATTGTAATGAGATTATATAAAAAAAAAGTAGGTTGTAGCATAATCGTGGAATAAACGGATTAGCTTCGGGCTAAAATACATAAAAATACGATTTTAATAAGCAAACAATTTATTATTATTCTAATAAACAATATAGCAAGAAACGTTTTGCAAATATATGCGCTGTTAGGAAGACGACGACTACTTAACTCGGTTTTGGTTGTTGCTTATTCAAAAAATAAAACGAGAACGATGCGTTACAAAAGTGTTCTCGGAATAATTTATTTGGTAACTAAAAAGATTTTAGTGGAACATTTATAATTAATTTTGAATAAAAACTTTTAACAACTTATTGCACTTTGCAAGTTTTATACATTTTCTGAAATATTATTTCATTAAATTGACTCACTGTTTATTTTATTGTTAATAAATTTCTTTATTAATAAATTTAATTCAGTATAATAATTGACATCATTTTACTTCAAAATCTTCAAGAATACAATCCTAAACAGCCATTATAAATAATTTTATTGTGTTGTTATGGCCCCATTGTATATAAGTTTAACTTTCAAGGTTTGAAATCAAATTATTATTGCAATTGTGAAATGATTTATGAAATGAACTATTATGAATATTATTTGAAGGTATTTTTAAATGAATATGATTTAAGGATTATGATTATAGCCGGAATTAAGGATTCGGCGGGAGACCGCATTGTGAAGGTTATTAATTCGATTGACGAGTCTTTGAAATGCTGTATATTGTAGCTCAACTCTTGTAGCATTCAATATTAAACATTGACGAACTTCATCAACTCTTCCATCAATTGTCTGATTCAATATACATTGAGTAACCAAATCTTCAGTCTCTTCCGAAGTTATATGTAATGACAGCGATATAAATGCCAATTTAATACTTCGATATGGTTTGATTAATTTCACTAAGGCCTTTGAACGGACTGCAAGAATTAAACTAGCAATGTGTTCCTTGATGAATACATCGTCTAAGAATGCATGTCTGTTCTGTCTAAACACATTCTCAAAATTGACCGTATTATTACTTTGAAATGCAATTAGTAATTCTCTCAACGGTTTTATTTGCGGATCGTTTTGATAGGGCTTCACCTCTTGGGAATCGATTGGATCGATTATCGATCCCATTAGCATGCTTGTTAGAATAAGATATTTTAGGCAGTCTATACGGCGGGGACTTCCGGCTTCATCGTAGTTCTTGAACGCTTCAAAATAATCTGCATAGGCGAGCTCATATTCATCAGCACGCAGGTGCATTTGGCCACCACATTCTCGTACGGTGCTCATTATCAGTGGATGGGGAATAGCTGACTGGACCCTCAATGCACGTTCGTATAGATTTCGTAATTGCACAGTGTTCTGCCGAATAGTAGACATTTGAATTTCCAAGGCGTATATTTCAAGGAGTTGGTTGCCTTTCGTCAAATCCTCGCTGCCATCTGGCAATGTGCAGACTTCTTTTAACTCTCTGAGAATAATTCTCAATTTAGAATACTCGCGTCGATCAAAGCAGATTTTGCCCAATTTACAATTTACTTTGAACCATAATCCATCATTTTTGGTATCTTTCAGTGAAACCAATGTCGTTTCATAAAACGCTTGCAACCATTCCTTTTCGTTTGATGACGATGACGATGTCGATGTAAACTCCAATATACCATTAATTGCCTTCTCGCCTTGATTCTTCGTAATTGATGTTCTGAGATACGTCAGCATTTCTTTATAGCATTTTAAACTTTCGCGGAAATTTTTCAAAGTAATGTTGATCTTTATCATTTGTTTAAGGGCTTTAAATCCCCACTCACCCTTTACGACGCCTTGCATCTCAATAACGTGGCGAAAGTATTCAAGCGCCTGAACGGGCTGTTCTTCTTTAAGTAGTTTCGATTGGTAGTACAGATTTTCCAAATCTGCATCTGGTTCTGAATTACTATCCTCGGAGTACTGCATACCGTAGTCATCATCCTCCTCCATATTTTCTATATTAAAATTATCAAATGACATTTGTTATAATTTGCTTTGAAACGTCATTCAATTTTTACTTACAATTATTATAATTCACGTTCAATAAGATATACCATAGACCAATTCTTATGACGGTTAGATGTAGCACAAACGTTTTCAATTAAAGATTTAGTAAATACGATGATTTGTTGCACATACAATTTTCATAAACAACGACTTTTTCTATCTAATAATAATTAACTTGTTATTCGTTGCCAAGCAACCAAGCTATTTGAACACTTGGATCATAATTAATATATATAAAAGGCCAAGTGTATCGTTATGTACACCGTTAAGTTAGGCACAAATCAAAAATACCCTATATCTGTCATTCGATAACCTATATCTGTCACTGCCTCTGACATTTGATAATTCTAACCTTAAATAAGTCAATTTTTCTCCAAATCTAGGGTATTTAGTGATCCTTGGTGACTGACTAACGCATTGACGTATATAATAGACTTCTAACTTCCTATGTCAGCCTGTCTAAAAAATTGAGGCCTGTCAGTCAGCCAAAACGGTACACGCGGTACACCGTTTTAATAAAAAATAAAAAATACAACCCAATTGCATGCAAATATCAGTGATAAAGAGGTTCAAAAAGA